>JAXCGZ010009439.1:0-52500 GCA_037179515.1 Halocaridina rubra | reverse complement strand
GCTTGGGCCTTCTTGCACTTGTACCCATTCTCATTACCTTACATTTGAAGTATTGAATTTCATTAGCCACTTTTCTGACCACTCATGCAGACTATTTAGATCTTCCTGAAGTTCTCTACCATTGTTCTCGTTTTTTACTTTCTTCACAATCTTTGCATCATCTGCAAACATATTCATGAATTAATTTACAGCCTCTGGTAGGTCATTTACATATACAAGGAACAAAAGTGGCCCTAAAACTGAACCCTGTGGAACTCCACTACTAACTCTTCTCCATTCAGACACTGAGTGTCTTACTCTAACCCTCTGTTCCCTTCCTTCTAAGTAAGTTTTTATCCAGTCCAAGACATTTCCACCTATTCTAGCCATTGATTGCAGCTTCCTAATAAGTCTCCCATGTGGAACAGTGTCAAACGCTTTCCGGAAGTCTAGGAATATCCAATCTGCCCAGCCCTCTCTTTCCTGTAAGATTCGGCTTACCTCACCATAAAATTCTAATAAGTTTGTTACTGTTGATCTACCTTCTATGAAGCCATGTTGCCTCACTGACAAAAAGTTGAAGGATTCCAAGTGAAGAGAGATATGTTTCCTTAGTAGTTTCTCCATAACTTTGCAAACTATGCTGGTCAAGGAAACTGGTCTATAGTTCAGAGCCGTGTCCCTCCTTCCCATTTTGAAGATAGGTATCATGTTTGCTTGTTTCCAGCATCTTGGAATCTCCCCTGACTCCAGTGACTTTTTAAATATGATACTTAGTACCACTGATATTGAGTTTGTGCATTTTTTAAGTACATGAGGGGATATGTCATCAGGACCTGTAGCTTTATGAACATCTAACTCCATCAGTGCTTTGCATACCTCTGTGGCTGTAAGGTTAATATTCTCTAATACCGGCCCTGAGCTTCTATCTCTGCAATCTGAGGGGGTGGGGTATTTTCTACTGTAAATACTGACTGAAACTCCTTGTTCAATTTTTTGCAGATCTCTTCACCTGTCTCAGTGATGCTTCCATCCTCTCTCTTAAGCCTTAAAACCTGTTCTTTTACCTTCAGTTTTCCTCTGATAAATCTGTGGAAAAGCTTGGGATTTTCTTTAGACTGCCTGGTGATGTCCCTCTCATAGTCTCTCTCTGCCTCTCTTCTTTTACATAGCTAGTCATTTCTTGCTCTTTTGTAGGTTTGCCAGGCATTTATGTTTTTTTCTCCTCCTATACCTTTTCCAGCATTTGTCTCTCCACTCCTTAGCTCTTTTACATTCATTATCGAACCATTTCTCTCTGGCATGAATTACACCTACTTTGGTGAAAGGTATGCAGCAATCTACTATCTTTCCATATTTCTCACAAAGTATGTGTGCGTATGTGTGTGCTTCGCTTAACCAATTTCCGTTCCGTTCTACAGTAGTCTCTCTCTCTCGCTCTCTCTCTCTCTCTCTCTCTCTGGGCCGGATTGTATATAACACACAACTGAGTGAGCACTACAGTTATTACTGATTTCTGAGGGTTCTGCAGCACTGTTTGCTGAGAGTCATAGTAAGACACAGCTCACCTGCCCCGCCCTCTTCCTCCTGCTGTGCCTTTGTTGCCTCCTTCAGCTACCTCTTCATCACTCCAGTCAGCTGCACTCTCGTCGCTCCCATCTGCTGCCCCAGCCTTTGCTTCCCGGGCGGAATATGTCAAGCTGGGCTTTCAAGAAAACCCCTCCAGTGAAGTGAAGCTTCATTGGCTTACTGACATCACCAAAACTTTTTGTCTTGATTGGGAGCTGGCTGAGGTGTAGATGTCTTTGGTTACATCACGCTTTGTCTACATCTTGAGGCGTTGCAAGGACATCATTGACAGAGTCACGAATGGTGATATTCTTTCTTGACGACGTGATATTCAGGACTCGATTAAGCGGCCCAGTAAGTTCCCAACATACCTCGTTACTCGCTACCCTATTGCAATTGACCCTTCCCTTGCCAAGGAGCTACTAGGAGTGCACACTGCTTGGCGGTTCTTTCTGGATGGGGAGACTATCAACCGTATTGTCATCACCTGGAGTCTCCCTGAACACCCCCACCTGTTGTTAAGTTTTCCTTTCTCCCTTGCCTCCCTTCATGTTAACTGCGCAAGATGAAGGACGAGCAGCCTTGGTGTTTTAAATGCTGGGGTATTGGCCATATCTCACGCTATTGTTCTGCTTCAGCCAAATGTGCATGGTGTGCTGCTGGCCATGATACACGCTCCTGCCAGCACCATATTCCTGCCTCACCTGCTGCTGCTTTTGATACTGCTTCAGGATCCACGTTTCAGCCTCTGCCAGACACCTTGCAGTGGAAGTGTGTTCGGTGCAACATGCCTAGGGTCAACATCTGGCATGGCCGTGTTGACGGTCTCGTGCCACACCACCTGAGCGCGCTCCACCGCCCCCACCGCCACCCATCGTCGCACCTTCCTCTCTATGTCCTACTGACTCTGCTGACATCATTGCTCTTCGTAAGGCTGTTGCTACCCTGGAGTCCTACTGTACAGTTATCACAGCTCGCTTTGATACCATAGGCACCCGCATTGACAGTATGGTCACCCAGCAAGCTACAACGGAAAAGGCTCTAACAAGTTTGGTCGAGTCTCATCACGACTCTCACTGACAAGCATAATAAGGTTGCCTCCCACCTTGAGAAGCTGACTGATGCGCAACCTAGGTCTTTTTCTTCCCATGCTTCATCTGACAGTGAGAAGCCCCCTTCCCTCCTCAAAAGTAAGAATAATATTCGCTAGTCACGTACAATTTCATGCCATCTCTTGGAATGCCTTTGGAATTAGACACATTTCTAAACTCACTGCACTTAGAGCCTATGTTTATCATCATCATCCACAGGTTAACTTCATACAAGAGGCTTTTCCTGGTGGTGCTCCATCAGGGGAGGAGGAGGCTCCTTTGCTCACAGGGTATGTTTCATATATCCATTATACCAGAAGAGGACTCATTACCTACATTCATTCCTCCGTACCTCACACGCTCCTTGGTTATTCTGCACAAGTTGATATGACCTTTCAGCTCTTTGAAATCACTGTCGGGAATGGTACTCTTCAGTTGTGCAATGTCTACTCTACCCCCGGTGTGATTAATCTACCAGCCCTTCCAATACCTACAGACTATGGCATGATCTATATAGGGGATTTTAATGCCAGACACCCTGCCCTTGGTGACTCATCTCCCACTCCCAATCGCCACTACTGTCTCACGCACTGGGATACTAGTGGTGCCACACACGCTCATGGGGGTACTGTAGATCACATTCTCACAGCTGGCCTTGTGGCACCTAATGTCTCCTGCTCTTCTATCCCTTCTCTCTTTGCTGACCATGTTGCCCTTAGCCTGAAATACTCCATACTTCAGACTCCAGCTACCCTCTCCCATCACTGCACCCTAATCTCTATCCCTCCCAAATACTGCCCCACATATCTTTCGTTTATCTCTCGCCTCCTTCTCACTTTTGATCTCCTTTCTCCTGACAGTTTATACAATTCCCTGGTGAATTCTACACATGACTTCTACACACATTATGTTCTCAGACCACACATTGCACCACACCCTGAGGCCCATTCTTGGACTCTGGATCAGCGAATTGCCCAGGCGGAAAGGACAACGGTGGATGCTGAACTCTCCTTTCAAAGACAGCCCACGCCTGACCATCTGCACCAATATCAGTTGGCAAGGGATGATATGGTTGCCCTGCAGAAGTGAGTGTACACGGAGTATTGGCAGAAATTTATGGATAGTATTAACCATCAGACTAGCACTGGGACTATGTGGCATCTTATAAGGAAGGCTGTCAAGAAAAAAATCTACCTGTGCTCTACACTATAGTCTGCTTGAATTTGCTCAGTACCTCATTACTACCTGGTCAGCGCAGTCACAAATTTGCAACCTTCCTGGGAACGTTCAAGAGGCACTCTCCATCCGCCGCAGTGTTCGTAACCTCCGCCTGATGAGTGCAGCACTACAGCCAGATGAGGAGGCTGACATCCCATTCACAGAGGATGAACTAAAACGTGCTCTTGCTAGGATTAAGGCTACTGCCCATTGGGAGAATGGTCTTACATATCAAGTTCTCTGTCTTCTTCAGAAAGTTCCTGGTAACCCCCTACTGCAGCTCTTCAATCTTTGCTTTCGCTTGGGGCGTGTACCCTCTGCATGGACCAGAGGCACTATTATTGCTCTACCAAAACCTGGAACCGACAACTTTAGGCCTATCTCCCTCACCTCTTGTTTCAGCTAAGTGTTTGAATGTATCCTTCTTGCCTGGCTCATGCACTGTCTACAGGATAAGCCCTCTTCCAGTCTTTATGGTTTCCTCCTGTAACGGAGGACACATCACTGCCTCGCTGAACTCTACACCTGCCTTTCGCTCACCAGTGTGGTCGCCTTCCTGGACCTCAAAACTGCCTTCGATATAGCCAACAGCTGGTGGACTTTGGTGTTCGGGGGAACATACTGAAATGGATACAGGGATATCTTTGCAACAGAACATGACGTGTCATTTTTAAAGGGTCGTATAGCTCCTATGAACGGTTTGAACTGGGTGCTCCTGGGGGGGGGGTGTTAAGTCCTTTTCTATTCAATATCCTTATGCATCGTCTACTCTCCCTCCTTCCTGTCATCTTTGGTACTACAGTCACCTGCTATGCGGACGACATATGCATCCACACGACTTCACCTCATGACCTTCAGCACATGCTTCATGATTTTTACGTGTCTGATACCTCCTGTGGCCTTATTATCTCCCCAGAAAAAGCAGGATTTTACTTCTCGCAACTGCAGAGCACTGCCTTCATTCACCATGGGTGGTAATGTCATCCCTCACTGTTCACAGTACACGTATTTAGGTGCACCAGTCCGGATCACCCCAGCTATCCATGCATGTCAACAAATTCATCCCTTCGTGAAGAGCCTTCTTGACCGTCTGGAGCCCCGCTTTGCCCCTATAAAGTGGCTTGCCAACAATGCTGTAGGTGTCTCCATTCCAGTGGCGAGGACCATCTACATCCTACTACTTGTAGTGGTCGACTATCTGTCCCCTGCCTTGTGTCACCTTCCTAGACAAGCGCTCAAGCCACTTGAAAAGTTCCAGAATCGAGTCACGAGATTTATCTTGGGATGTTCTCTCTCTACCTGTAATGTGAGTATGCAGTTGGAGCTCAACTTGCCCCCTCTTGTGGAGAGCATTTATGCCAATGTGTCCTATTTGACTGTTAAGTGTCTTCACTACCCCCATATTGCTCCGTACTTCCCTGCTGTCATGAAGACGTCCCTGGGTCCAGATGCACCTAGGCTCCCACTTTGAGCAGGAGGTCATAACCTTATCAGGTTGGTGAGTGACATGCTCCGTGGCCTTGACATCGACATTGTGACAGTGTTTCGCTCAAAGTCACCAGAAGCTGTTAGATGCCTTATTAGTAATTTAGTAACTTAACTGTCATTTGTCTAACTAAAAAAAATAATTCCCACTTCTTGACTTTTGCAGATTATGATTATTTGCAATTTATATCTTAGCTTATAGCTAATTTTAGATATATCTTATTTACTATTCTTGTACGTGTAGAAGCAGAGTCCCGATATAAAGGCTGCTCATACTTTTCCACCTCTTCAGTGAACCCATCAGATACATTTTGTTTACAATTTTCTTATTATAAAAATTGTTCTTGCTGATAATTTTGTTATAAATATGACCTTGCTGTTATGTCATTAGCCTGTCTAGATATATATCAGTAGCTTCTTTATTATTTGAGTACTTAAATTCTGTCTCCCATAAGCAAAGAACGTTCTAGAGATTGCTTACCAGTAACCTAACTTTCCATTATTATTCTCGTTTTATTTTATTTGCTTCCACTTGGTGCACCTAAAATACTTCTCTCCCTTGCATCTCTGCTATAATTGCCTGCCATGGACCACCACTAAAGTAGTCTTTAAATGATATCAGAGCCAGTTGCTGCTCTAGAAATATATCCTATAGATAACGTCACCAAGAGGGACAATGAAGCGCTCTCATTTGGCGGCCAAACATCCCAGAGGCAGAATATCGCCTCAGCAATCAAGTTTATATCAAACCTTATTTACGTGGCATCTTCACAGGAATTCATCTGGCACAAACAAGGTGAGGGATAGTGTACGGTAAAGGTCGTGGGTCAAGCAAATTGGTTTTTCGAGAATTAGTTACATTCGTTACTGGCTAAATCCTACAAATTTTTCTCAGATTCCATTCCCATACAAACGATTTTGTTGATTACCTAACTGGAATCTCACTTGCCAAAGTTTATTCCTTAACCTGGAAATTACAGCTGATATACATTGCCAAGAAGTTTCTTTTTATTGAATGTGATAAACGAAAATCTCATCCTCTGAAGACTGGTTATGAGCCCTTAAAAGCCTACCCCTTCTCCTAATAAATTCTAATTTTATTTCACCCCTTTCTATCATCGTAAATAAGTGTTTTACGTCAAAAACTCGTGAATAAAGCTATTTGCTATATAAATTGCAAATAATTAATCATTTAACTAAAGTGTTTAATGCTATAAACTGCAAATAATTAAAAGGTAATTTTACCCTGTTGGCTTTGCAAATATTTCCTGTTAACCACAATCTAATGAACGCATACTTTATTTATCTTGCTAAGTCTTCATATGTTGGGGATAAAATGTTTTGAGTTATAAGTTGCAAATACTTCAAAAGGTGGTTTTGCACCCTTTTTTTTCATTGCAAACAGTTCTTGATAACCAAAAGTGAATTAATACTGTATTTATCTCGTAGATTCTTCCTTTATCATAAATAGAGTTTTACCATATTAATTGCAAATCATTAATAAGCATTGCAACTTTTGTGGTTGCCCACAATCTAAGGAATACATACAGTATTGTATTTGTCTTGCTTATTCTTTATTTATTTTGAATAAATTGTTTTCCTTTAATACCAGCAAAGAATTAATGGTTTTGTGTGTTATTATGGTAGCATAAATATTTCTGGTTAGCTGTGACTAACCAATATATTTTCATCCAGTAGAATAATATGGAAACTCATTATATGTGTGTTCATGATTTCAGTTTCCCATTATTAAGAGTGTGTCGTTTTTCTTTCTGCAATTGCAGTGTCCTCTATTCTACTCTGCCTTTGTGACAGAGGTAATCGTCGAGTTGAGGCCAAAGTCTTGGCATACGTCCGTGGTGCCGGGAAACGAAATCATGCTCACCACCTCCGGGATTCAAGGCAGCATTTCATAAAATTTAATTTGAGAAATTTAATTAAATGCTTTTAATGTCATTGCATTTCCAAAATTAAAAGAAAATTGAATTCTGAGTTTCATTTAACCGAGTAATGGCATAACGGGTGGGTTGTTTAAGTACAAATATCTGTCCTGTCTGCTTGTGAGCTCCTAACCGAGCTCAGTACTTTGAGTCCCTTTAGTAAAACAGAATCTTAACAACACTCTACCATTCCCCCAACAGACATGTCTGAGCAGGCAGCTGTCCCAGACTTACCACCCTGGCGTGTCCCCTTCCCCGCTGTCATATTTACACGGACCTCGAAAGATGTCTTTCCCCCGCTGCAGAGAAAGTTAGCTCTGGAGACTATCGCTGATGTGTCCACGTCTGTCCCTGTAGCGCACCACATCTATGTTGATGGTTCTGTGCAAGCAGATGGGAGGGCGTCATGTGCTGTGTTTTCCCCCACCATGGAGCCGCCTGTGCTGGCTGATTCATGGATTGGCCATAGACTACCCACCTCGTTGAGCTCCACCTACTGTGAACTGAATGCCGTCTTGGATGCCGTGACTCTCCTTGTTTGACGACGAGTGAATGGGGTAATAATTTGTGACTCTCAATCAGCCCTACTTGCCCTATCCTCACCGAGACCCGTCTGTGGGTGTGTTGTGGGAGATATACTATGTCGCCTTGCTGCCGCTCGGGATGCTTCTCTTGTGTTGTTTGTATGGACGCCCTCTCACATTGGGCTGACTGGCGACAACACGCCGGATTGTCTTGCCAAGGCGGCCTGTATGCTGGATGGGCACGCTGTAGATGTTGAGCCCTCCCTCCGATGCCTTCGAAACATCATCTACTCAGCTGGGTTTGCCATGACGGTCCAGCGCAGGGACGCGGAGAGGGCCAACAGTGTGTGATTGCCTAATTGTGATTACCTAATTGTGTTTACGGGAAAGAGCCCAAAGCTCGTATCTTCCCGTCTCCTGATCGGTTCTATTTTTAGACTTAGTGATACTTATCATACCTGTCCTTAAAACTATGGATTGAGATAGCATTAACTACCTCCTCGCTTAGTGAATTCCAATTATCAACTACTCTTACACTGAAAAAGTATTTCCTTACATCCTGCAAACAAGTTTTCTTCCGAAGCTTCAAACTATGACCTCTAGTTCTAGAGCCAGCCATATCAAAATATCGATCCCTATCCACTCTATCATAACCATGAAGGAATTTAAAGACTGTCACCATATCCCCCCTTACTCTTCTAGCTTCGAGTGATGGCAAGTCTAATTCCCTCAGCCTCTCATCATAACCGAGATTGCGTATTTCTGGCACCAGTTTCGTGGCATGTCTTTGAACTTTTTCAAGCTTAGCTATGTGCTTTTTCAAGTGCGGATTCCAAAAGGGGGCTGCATATTCGAGTTTTGGCCTCACATAGGTTACATAAATATTTCTGAACATTTCCTTGTCCATGTGCCTGAAGGCTACCCTTATATTTGATAAGAATGCATATGCTGCCCTTACTACGCCATTTATATGTATTTCTGGAGACAAATCTGCCAGTATGTTTACTCCTAGATCTCTCTCATTTTCTGTCTCTTGAAGTTGTACTCCAGCCACCGAGTAGTCAAGCTTGGGCCTTCTTGCACTTGTACCCATTCTCATTACCTTACATTTTGAGGTATTGAATTTCACTAGCCACTTTTCTGACCACTCATGCAGATTAGTACATACAGCACCATGATCGCTTTCTTCACAGTCGCTACAAGTATTGAAGACGAGGGTTAATGGTGTGGAAACACAATGTAGTTAGTGCCTTGCTCAGAATTGGGTATCGGCCTTTTTGGCAGGTCTCCCAGACACTAGATATGCCATAGTACACCTCCTGTAAATTATGCGATCGTCCTAATGCTAACACTCTTGCCCACTATTGTCTTCAGTGCCCCGCAGTGAGAGATGTTTTACCACGAGGTCAGAACTTAATACAGATCTGCTCGTTCTTGCTTCATGATGACAACCTTGATGTTATTTTTGCTCGTCATCCTCACTTTGGTGGCCATTAATTATATTGCATTGTATATTTCATTGTATATTATATTGTATATTTTCTTTGTATTTTGCTGCATAATGCTGTTTTGTTTTTGTTTGTAATGTGTTTGTGTGTTCTGTGTTTCTCTGAGCTTTTCTTTTGTATATAATGTACTTTGTGCTGCCATACTGTGGATTGTGTGTTAGTATGTAGCAATGTTTTATCAATGTGTACACCTCCCTGGAAACTATGTTCTACTCTTGGTTGTGTATCCAGTTGAAGCAGTATGTTGCCATTGATTGTTTATGTGATCATGTAATGTCTGATGCCTTGGTGCAATAAATTAATAAAATAAGATAAAAATAATCTCTCTCTCTCTCTCTCTCTCTCTCTCTCTCTCTCTCTCTCTCTCTCTCTCTCTCTCTCTCTCTCTCTCTCTCTCTCTCTCTCTCTCCCTCTCTCTCTCTCTCTCTCTCTCACACTTTGTTTGGGGTGTATCTAATATTCAAGATTATAGAATTATTAATATTTTTTGGTTCTAAACATTATTCTATCTATCTGCACGAAATCTTAATGTAAATAGTGTCAGCTGAAAGAAAAAGAAAACATATACAATTCGTTCAAAGAAAACATATATCGTACTGTACATGGGAAAGTTAAATGAAATATATATATATTCTCTAAACTCTATTTCCCTGACGATATTATATCGAAAGTCTGTTTCCTGTTTGTTTTTAATGCTTTTTTTCAATCTTTATAATATCACGTTCATATGAATTTACACTTGCACGCTGCTATTAACAAAGTAAAGGGTGGTTTGTTAACAGTGCAGGGAGGGTTTGTACAGTAAAGGTAAAAATAAATGTAAAATACCTATGTACATATTGTGCTCCTACTTCACGAATTTTCACCTATCGTGGCCGATCCCGGAACCGAACCCCCGTGATAAACGAGGGAGCACTATATATATATATATATATATATATATATATATATATATATATATATATATATATATATATATATATATATATATATATATATATATATATATATATATATATATATATATATATATATATATATATATATATATATATATATATATATATATATATATATATATATATATATATATATATATATATATATATATATATTTATATATTTATATTTATATATATATATATATATATATATATATATATATATATATATATATATATATATATATATATATATATATATATATATATATATATATATATATATATATATATATATATATATATATATATATATATATATATATATATATATATATATATATATATATATATATATATATATATATATATATATATATATATATATATATTATAAGTAGTCTCCGTGGAAAAATGGTAGCGTCTGCGACTCTGAGGCAGCAGGTCGAGGGTTCGCGCCCCATCACGGACTGAGGTTAGTAAGGGCATACACTCAGGGAAACGATTACACATGCCAAAACAAGTCCTTCGTAAGAAGGCAACCGTCCTAGACCTTAGTAGAAAAAGGAGGTTGTGACGTAAAACCGAATCCTATCCTATATATATATATATATATATATATATATATATATATATATATATATATATATATATATATATATATATATATATATATATATATATATATATGTATATATATATATATATATATATATATATATATATATATATATATATATATATATATATATATATATATATATATATATATATATATATATATATATATATATATATATATATTATAAATGTCAGCAGACCAAATATATATATATATATATATATATATATATATATATATATATATATATATATATATATATATATATATATATATATATATATATATATATATATATATATATATATTATATATTTATATATATATATATATATATATTATAAATGTCAGCAGACCAAATTCCTTTTTGTGTATGTTAGTTGTGCTATCCTTATGTTCCTTATACCACATGACCTAAACTTAAACATTCTGGTCCTTTATAATCATAACAATTCATCTCAACCTTGGTCACTGCAGCTAAAAGTTTCCTTATTATTTTAAGATTAGATTCACCTATTAATCTTTGAGACGTTTCATCTGATATTTTTTTTTTGTAAGAGAAACCATCCATATAGTTTATTATGTGCCCTTATAGTTACCATTCTCATTTCAGAGTTCAATCCCCCATGGTTGTTTCTTCGGGGTAAGGGGTACTCTGCATCTAGGTGGTAATATTGCTAATTGATAATTATATAATTGCATAAATGTATTTTAGCGAATAACTGCTTCAATGTCATGTTGGCGGATGTATTGTTCCCTTGATCACCTTGCAGAATGCCTCTCTGGGAACTTGTTGTACTACATAAAAGAAAGTAAAGAACTAGAAGAGAGTTACATTATCCAATTGAGAGTAAGGGGCAACAGCCTTATCTGAGGGCAAGGTTCACACACCCTATTAGCTGTGGGTGAATAAGTTACTTGTAGTACTAAACTTTAAAAATTAACGTGGTGTTTCAGCACCCTTCTCACTTGTATATTTTAAGTATCTCTGTCTCTAGATAGAGACAGAATACACCAGTTCCTCCACAACCTCCTCGTTGACCTCCAAGCCCAAACTTTTCCCCATGGTTACAATCTCGTTCACTATGTTCACAACTGTCTCCTCCTTGAAACCTTCGAAGTTTCTATCAGCCACATAACATTGCCAAAGTTTCCTCTTACGTGCGGTAAGAGATATTGAAGTGGTCTTTCCAGAATTCACGCAGGGTCAAATCTGTATCGTTGTTGACCTGGAAACACCTGGCAAAAAGACCCTTCGTATACAGCTTCTTAAAATTTGAAATTACTTGCTGGTCCATGGGCTGGAGGAGAGGAGTGGTGTTTTGAGGAAGAAATTTGACTTTTATGAAGTTATATATGATAGCAAGGTCTTCTTCCAAACCTGGAGGATGGGCAGGAGCATTGTCCATTATCAGAAGACACTTAATGGGAAAACTTTTTCCCACAAGATATTTCTTGATAGCTGGCGCAAAAACTTCAGTAAAGCATTCTATGAATAGGATACGTGTTACCCAAGTCTTGCTATCCAACCTCCACATTACTAGAAATCTAGCCTTCAACACATAATTGCGCTTAAAAAAGTGTGGAATTTCAGAGTGATAGACTAAAAGAGCCTTGATCTTGCAATCTCCACTTGCATTAGTGCACAATAATAGTGTAAACCTGTCCTTCATTGGTTTGTGGCCAGGCAGTGCCTTTTCCTCTTGAGTTATGTAGGTCCTTCTAGGTATTTTTACTCAAATATAATCCTGTTTTATCAAAGTTAAAAACTGCTGCGAGACTTAACCTTCACTGTCAGCAAATTTGGTGAATTCTAGCACATAGGCATCTGCTGCCTTTTGGTCCAAACTAACTTCCTCTCCATGCCTAATAACACTATGAATTCCAGTTTGTCGATGAAATTTTTCAAACCAGCCTCTACTAGCTTTAAATTTGTCAACTCTAGTGCCACTAACACTCTCAGTGTTCGCTACTAAATATAAATATGTAGTCTTTAGACACTTTATAGGTCCTGTCTTTTACATGTTGGAAAGCATTACAAATATAATCCTCTCTCTTTGAGAGTGAATAATAGAGTATATATGCAAGTGACCAATTTGTAAAAAGACAGGATCTATGAAGTGTATAGAGACTATATATTCATCAGGGGAAGAACGGCATTTGAAATAGAGACTTTTAATTGAAAATAAAAAATTTAATTTAATTTCATGTTATATATATCACCATTAGTTACAAAAACATTCTCATCCAGTGGTCATGCCTCCTGAGTAGGCATAAGATGGGGAGCAGCAAATGAGTGACTGCTGCTGGACTTTAGTGTCCTCTCCTTTTTGAAAGTCAAACCTGGCACAAAGCAAAGTGCACATTGTCCTCTCTCTCACCCAAAAGTGGTTATTGAATAAAGTACTGAGTAATGAAATATTATTAAAATCTTTGCAACCAAGTCTATAAAAGCACTAATTCAGTTATAATACAAATATAAGTGACATAGTGAAAACTGACTGTTAAGTGGAACTCAACAAGTTCTTTAGAGGGATCATTCAAACAAACGTGAATGAGGAAAGATATTTATTTATGAAAAGCATAAAGTATTTCACAAGTCTTAGATATGCACATGAAATAGAAGGAACTTCACAGAGAAGAATTCTTGCTAGCTGTATGGATAAAGTAAAAACCTGATCTCAGGGCTAATGGTAAACACTTCTATTCCTCTGAAATGATACAAGCCTTTGTTTTATTAACTCTCCCAATACAATGCCGTGTGTCATTGCTGTATTCTATAAGAAATATCTGGGAATTCCATAAGTAGCGATATCTTGAGGCATTTCTAACAACACCCACTTGTAGTAAGAGGTGCAAAATACTGGTTCACAATACTTTCATAATAGCTAATTTTTCCCTTTATTGCAATAATAATGAAGTATATATAAATAGGTTTTAGTACAGTGTACCACACCATGTCATATATTTCATTTCATTTACAACAAATGGAATGTGAACAAAAGTATTTGTGACTGCAATATTCTGGACCTCAAATGAACATGGTCTTCATGAAATATCTACAAATAATGAACTGTTACCAAATGGGCTGTCAAAGATGAGGGCAAAAAGATATAAAGATTGAATTGAAGAGGGAAAAATAAAACAAGATATCTTTATTAGGAGAGAAAATGTGTCTCCCAATATAAGGGAAGTCATTGGATTGCATTTATCCCACTTCCTACACAAGAGGACGAATTGTACTCATCATCGTGGATTTGTTTTTTTATTTTCTCATTTACTTTTAAATATATTATAAATATATTATCATGATACAAATGAGAAGTTGAACACAGTAGAGCAAATCCAATAGATGTTGAACACAGTAGAGCAAATCCAAAATGCACTAAAATTATTATGCATGATCTGAATCTGAATTATTCATGAAGTACCAATACTTGCATGAGTAACCTTTTGATAACATATCTCAGTCAGAGAAGATGTGGCATTATTGCAGAGTGAATGGATAATAAATAAGGTAGTGGAATGGAAAGATGTGTCATCTAGGCTGATGTGGGTGAGGGCTAGGATAGGTAGGGAATGTTGGGTTTTCGTTAGTGCGTATGGGCCAGGATGTGAGAGAAGTGAGAATGAGTGGGATGAATTCTGGAATGAGTTAACTAGGTGTGTGGATGGTCTGAGTAGAAGGAACTATGTAATTGTGTTGGGTGGCTTGAAAGCCAGAGTGGGTAATGAAGAGGTAGAAGGTGTTGTAGGAAAGTATGGGTTACCAGGTGGGAATGAGAGTGGTGAGAGACTGTTAGATATGTGTGGAGCAAGAGTTGGTGATAGGTAATAGTTTTTTCAAGAAGTTAATAAATAAGTATACATGGATGAGAGTGGCAAATGGAAGAGTGAAAGAAAGAGCATTGATGGATTATGTGTTGGTAGCAAAGAGCATGATTGGTAGAGTGAAAGATGTGCATGCATTTAGGGGTGTGGCTGCTGGGATGTCTGATCGTTTTTTGGTTGAAGCAAAAGTGGTAGTAGCAAAAGAGTGGGGGGGGATGTAGAAGGGAAATGGTGACGGTGGAAGAGTTGAAAAAGCCAAAGAAGAGACAGGAATATCTGGACAGGTTGAAAGTGGCATATGACAGGGTGAAAGATAGATAAGTTGGGGAGTTAGAGGAGGAATGGGGGTTGATAAAAGAATGTTTTGTGGGACACTTAAGTGATGTGTCAGGAAAGAGGTTTGTTGGAGGTGACATGAGGAGGGGCAGCGAGTGGTGGAATAAAGGGGTGAAAATGAAGGTGGAAGAGAAAATAAGGAATGGCTGCAGTGTAAAACTAGGGAGAAGTATGAAAGATATAGGGAGAAAAATGTGGAAACCAAGCGGAAGGTAGAGGAAGAGAAGAGGTTGGCAAATGTTAGGTGGGGACCGGATTTTAGTAGGTCATATGAGGAGAATAAGAAGAAGTTTTGGAAAGAAGTGAAGAGAGTAAGGAGGGGTGGATCGAGGATGGAAGAGACAGTGAAAGATGTGAATGGACAGATGTTAAGAGGGAACGATGCAAGGAAAAGATGGGCAGAATATTTTGATTGCTTGCTGAATGTTGAGGAAGATAGAGAGGCAGCTATAGTGGCAGTCGGGGGGTGTTCAAGTGCCAGTAATGGGAGAGAGATTACAAGAGAGGAGGCGAAAAGGGCATTGTATGAAGTGAAAGCAGGTAAAGCACCTGGAATGGATGGTGTGAGAGCGGAGATGTTGAAAGAAGGGGGTGTGATTGCATTGGAATGGTTAGTGAGAGTGTATAATATATGCTTTATGTTGTCAATGGTGCCAGTGGAATGGGTGATTGCTTGTATAGTGCCCCTATACAAAGGTAAGGAAGATGTGTATGAATGCAGTAATTTTAGGGGTATAAGTTTGTTGAGTGTGATAGGAAAAGTATATGGTAGGATACTGGTTAATAGGATTAGGAACAAAACACAAAATGTGATCGTGGAAGTGCAGAGTGGTGTTAGGAGAGGGAGAGGTTGTATAGATCAGAATTATATAGTTAGGCAGTTATGTGAGAAATATTTAGCAAAGGGTAAGGATGTGTATTTTGCATTTTTGGATCTGGAGAAAGTGCATGATAGAGTTGATAGAGAGGCAATGTGGAATGTTTTGAAGTTATATGGAATTAATGGTAAATTGTTGCATGCAGTGAGGAGTTTGTATGAGGGCAGTAGGGCTTGTGTTAGGGTAGGGAATGAAGTGAGTGAGTGGTTTCCAGTGAGTGTGGGACTGAGACAGGGATGTGTGATGTCACCATGGCTGTTAAATTTGTATTATGATGGAGTCGTAAGAGCGGTGAATGAGCGAGTGCATGGTCGAGGTTTGAGAATGGTATATGGGGATGGTAACAAGTGGGAGCTGAATCAGTTGTTGTTTGCAGATGATACTGTGGTGGTGGCAGATACAGAGGAGAAGCTGTGTCTGATAGTGTCAGAATTTGGAATGGTGTGTGAGAGAAGGAAGTTGCGAGTGAATGTGGGAAAGAGTAAGGTTATGAGGTGTACAAGAAATGAGGATGCTGCTGGATTGAATGTTATGTTGAATGGAGAAACACTTGAGGAAGTTGATCAGTTTAAGTATTTAGGCTCGGTTATAGCTGCAAATGGTGGAGGGGAAGCAGATATGTGTCACAGAGTGAATGAAGGATGTAAAGTGTTGGGTGCATTGAAAGGAGTGATGAAGAATAGAGGGTTGGAAATGAATGTTAAAAAAAGTTTTGTATGAGAAAGTGGTTGTGCCAACTGTGATGTATGGATCAGAGTTATAGGGCATGAAAGTAAGTGAGAGACAGAAACTAAATGTGATTACCTAATTGTGCTTACAGGAAAGAGCCCACATCTCGTATCTTCCCGTCTCCTGATCGGTTCCATTTTGTATTTAGTGATACTTATCGTACCTGTCCTTAAAAATGTGGATTGAGATAGCATTAACTACCTCCTCGCTTAGCGAATTCCAATTATCAACTACTCTTACACTGAAAAAGTACTTCCTTACATCCTGCAAAGAAGTTTTCTTACGAAGCTTCAAACTATGACCTCGACTTCTAGAGCCATCCATATCAAAATATCGATCCCTATCCACTCTATCATAATCATGAAGGAATTTAAAGACTGTTCGAGTGATGGTAAGTCTAATTCCCTCAGCCTCTCATCATAACTGATATTACGTATTTCTGGCACCAGTTTCATGGCATGTCTTTGAACTTTTTCAAGCTTAGCTATGTGCTTTTTCAAATGCAGATTCCAAAAGGAGGCTGCATATTCAGGTTTTGGCCTCACATAGGTTACATAAATATTTCTGAACATTTCCTTGTCCATGTGCCTGAGGGCTACCCTTACATTTGATAAGAAAGCATATGCTGCCCTTACTATGTCATTTATATGCATTTCTGTAGACAAATCTGCCAGTATGTTTACTCCTAGATCTCTCTCATTTTCTGTCTCCTGAAGTTGCACTCCTGCCACCCAGTAGTCAAGCTTGGGCCTTCTTGCACTTGTACCCATTCTCATTACCTTACAATTTGAAGTATTGAATTTCATCAGCCACTCTTCTGACAACTCATGGAAACTATTTAGATTTTCCTGAAGATTACTACCATTGTTCTCGTTTCTTACTTTCTTCACAATCTTTGCATCATCTGCAAACATATTCATGCACGAATTTACAGACTCTGATAGGCCATTTACATATACAAGGAACAAAAGTGGCCCTAAAACTGAACCCTGTGGAATTCCACTACTAACTTTCTCCATTCAGACACTGTCTTACTCTAACTCTCTGTTCCCTTGCTTATAAGTAAGTTTTTATCCATTCCAAGACATTTCCACTTATTCTAGCCATTGATTGCAGCTTCTTAATAAGTCTCCCGTGTGGGACAGTGTCAAATGCTTTCTGGAAGTCTAGGAATATGCAATCTGCCCAGCCCTCTCTTTCCTGTGTTTGAGATGAAATGCCTGAGGAAAATGATTGGTGTATCTCGGTTGGAGAGGGTTGGGAATGAAGTGGTGAGAACAAGAATTGGTGTGAGGAGAGAAATTGCAGCCCGAGTAGATTATGAATGTTCTGAGATGGTTTGGCCATTTAGAAAGGATGGATGATGAAAGAATGCTGAAAAAGGTGATGAATGCGAGAGTTGATGGGAGAAATGCTAGAGGGAAGCCTAGGTTTGGATGGAGTAGAGTGCCCTGAATGATAGGAGGATGGATGTGAGGGAAGCAAGCGAGCGTGCTAGGAATAGGAATGAGTGGCGAGCGATTGTGACCCAGCTCTGATGGGCATCTGCTGTTACCATGGGGCTGCATCTTACAGAGGTAGCCTTGTGGTATGGGCAGTAGGGGAGTTGGCAGTTGTGGAAGAGCCGGGAGGATGGGCTGTGGCACTCAAGCAGTGCCATCTGAATGGTCGTTAGCTCCATCGTCATTGCCCATAGAGCAAAGTAATCCCCTGATTGTTTTTATTTTATGTCAGCTACCCCCCAATTAAAAGAGGAAACATCCAAGGTAGATAGATATCTCAGTCAGGAGCAGCAAATGTATGTCCCGCCTGTGTCAAAGGAGGCTGACTAATAACTCTCTCTACATAACTTGGAAGCAAATATTGATTACTACGAATCGTAGTTTCATTCATAGTTAACCTTCATAGGCCAAAGTCATTGTTTCTGATGAAATTAATTTACAATTGGTTCAACAATCCCCCAGGGGGGGAATGCTGGTGATCAGTTCCCATCTTCTTCCTCTCCTCTCACTATGAGGTATTACAATTTGATAAGGGGAACGAGAGTCCACGGGTTGTTCTCTGTAAGTAGAACAATCCTGACATCTCAGGTCTAATTCCCCAAAATTTTAAGCCATCAAGTCGGACTAACGTCGCCTTTACACCTACGAACACTATTTGACGATGAAGTGTGTGAACAGCCTGTGTTTAGAATTACCTTCCAACATTCCTTACCATGAGATTAACAGCTGTATATATAATACCTTGAATCTTTACTTCTGAAATAAAGAAAGCAAATTTTCAATTCCCTTAATAACATATGAAATGTCCCAAAAATGCTAATTTACCATGCATAATCAGTTATATGAGCCCTGAACCATGGATATGAAATTCGTATTGAGTATATGAAGGAATAAAAACAATAAATTCATGATACCACGGCCAGTAGTCAAAAACACAGCAAGACCTAAGGTAACAATCTCTGCATACACTACACAAAACTTGAGGGACTAATCCTTGTACATATAAACTCAAAACCAATCATTAAAATTGCAATTATGTACTCATATATACTTCAGTAAGAGCATAATCTTTTCTGAGCAAGAAAAGCTTATTAAACTTATATTTTTAATTTGTAGTTTTTCACTCCCACAGTACAGGGGTCCCCATATAAATTTGTATCGTATAAAGTCATTCCGCCAATATGTCGGAGGCCAATAAATAATTAATAATTTATATAAATTAAGTTTTCAATCTATCTGGCTGGTGCTGTAAATTTCAACCGCATGCACTGAACAGTTTGTGAGCCTGCCAGAAGAATAGTCACAGAGCATTGTTGTATACATATATATTGTACCAATTTTCTTTTTATTTATTCATTTGTTTATGTATTTGCTTATTTGAAGGAATTAGAATTAATTAATTTACAAAGTTACCAAATACATAACTGTAAATACAATCTTTATTCAATAAAGTTTGATGAGGTCAGTAGAAGAATTTTCAACAGCATTATTGTACTGTATACGTATATACTGTATAAAGTTAATAATTTTATCTATTTATTTGTTAATGTATTTTATTTGAAAGAATTAGACTTAATTTATTAAAAAATTACCAAATACATATCCGTAAATACGATTTTTCTTATGTGGAAAAATTGCGTTGAGGTTGGCAGAAGAACAGTCATACGATATTGTTGTATAGGTAATTAATGTATCAAGTTCATGGTTTTATTTATTTATTTACGTGTTTAGTTATTTGAAGAATTTAGAATTAATTTATTCACAAAATTTACAAATACATAGCCGTAAATACGATCATTATGCGAAAAAGTTTGTTGAGGTTGGCAGAAGAATAGTCAAACAACATTGTTGTACTACATACGTGTATACTGTATGAAGTTAATGGTTTTATTCATTTATTTATTTGTTTATGTATTTGGTTATAAGAAGGATTTATATTTATCTACAAAATTACCAAATACATAGCCGTAAATACGATCTTTATGCGAAAAAGTTTCCTAAGGTTGGCAGAAGAATAGTCAAACGACATTGTTGAAGAGGGGTTCCCCACTTTATGTTAGGGTTCCATTCCTGATAGCTGACTTAAAGTGGATTTTGTCTTAAGTCGGAACACACTTATAATTCAAACCTAGGTCTGAGGAGACTGAGGCAGATTAGTCTGGAGAGGCAAAAGAACATACACTACATAATCTATAGAAATACTGTAAGTTCTCATTATAAGATATAGTAAAACTACATTATATGTACCATATACTAAATATAAAAATAGTAAAATACACTACAGCAATACTGTTATGATATAAATGATCTAATCCTTTATTTATAATAAGGTTATTCCCTTTATCGCACCTCTTTTGTTTTCATTGTACTTCTACCCGTTGTTGGTTTCTAATGTCTATATTGATTGAGCCGACCGGCACCCATCTTGCAACAATAAACTGGAAGCCATGATATATGCTCATTATTAGTACAAACCTTTACATTTGGCGACGAGTGAACCCACCATGGATATGGGAAACCTCTCGAGTTTGGTTATATTACTGGCTTAAATATATTCGCCTTGCAAGATTTCTGGTAGGTGCCAAATGTTTTGTTTGTCGACGCCGGGATTAGGCTACCATGGTTATGCCCAATTGGATCCTGGATTGATGCTGCATGATTCACCTCGACTAGGCTAGTGTTGGATTTAAGCCTAGGTGCCCTGTATGATGTTGCTGCAGTTTTGGGCGCATGTTTCTTCAAGCCTAGCATACGTTTTTGCTACCCTAGCATATCGAATTGTCGGTTGTTTGGGTGCTACATTAGCCTAAGTGTTTGTGGATACTGGTAATATTACAGAATGGGTCCGCAAAGTCGTCGTCGTTGAATCAAATTAAAATTGATTGTTTTAATCCATCGAAAATTTCCTTGGAATTATGGCTAAGCCTATTAGAGGCACATTTTAGTCATTTAAATGTCACCGAGGCTGACGAGAAAAAAAATCTCCTGCTTGTCTGATTACCCAATTGTGATTACGGGAAAGAGCCCAAAGCTCGTATCTTCCCGTCTCCTCATCGGTTCCATTTTATACTTAGTGATACTTATCATACCTGTCCTTAAAACTATGGATTGAGATAGCATTAACTACCTCCTCTCTTAGCGAATTCCAATTATCAACTACTCTTACACTGAAAAAGTATTTCCTTACATCCTGCAAAGAAGTTTTCTTACGAAGCTTCAAACTATGACCTCTAGTTCTAGAGCCAGCCATATCAAAATATCGATCCCTATCCACTCTATCATAACCATGAAGGAATTTAAAGACTGTCACCATATCCCCCCTCACTCTTCTAGCTTCGAGTGATGGTAAGTCTAATTCCCTCAGCCTCTCATCATAACTGAGATTGCGTATTTCTGGCATCAGTTTCGTGGCATGTCTTTGAACTTTTTCAAGCTTAGCTATGTGCTTTTTCAAGTGCGAATTCCAAAAGGGGGCTGCATATTCGAGTTTTGGCCTCACATAGCTTACATAAATATTTCTGAACATTTCCTTGTCCATGTGCCTGAAGGCTACCCTTACATTTGATAAGAATGCATATGCTGCCCTTACTATGTCATTTATATGTATATCTGGAGACAAATCTGCCAGTATGTTTACTCCTAGATCTCTCTCATTTTCTGTCTCTTGAAGTTGTACTCCAGCCACCGAGTAGTCAAGCTTGGGCCTTCTTGCACTTGTACCCATTCTCATTACCTTACATTTTGAAGTATTGAATTTCATTAGCCACTTTTCTGACCACTCATGCAGATTATTTAGATCCTCCTGAAGTTCTCTACCATTGTTCTCGTTTTTTACTTTCTTCACAATCTTTGCATCATCTGCAAACATATTCATGAATGAATTTACAGACTCTGGTAGGTCATTTACATATACAAGGAACAAAAGTGGCCCTAAAACTGAACCCTGTGGAACTCCACTACTAACTCTTCTCCATTCAGACACTGAGTGCCTTACTCTAGCCCTCTGTTCCCTTCCTTCTAAGTAAGTTTTTATCTATTCCAAGACATTTCCACCTATTCTAGCCATTGATTGCAGCTTCCTAATAAGTCTCCCATGTGGAACAGTGTGAAACGCTTTCTGGAAGTCTAGGAATATGCAATCTGCCCAGCCCTCTCTTTCCTGTAAGATTTGGCTTACCTCATCATAAAATTCTAATAAGTTTGTTACTGTTGATCTACCTTCTCTGAAGCCATGTTGCCTCACTGACAAAAAGTTGAAGGATTCCAAGTGAAGAGAGATATGTTCCCTTAGTAGTACTGATGTTTTTAGTGTTTTAGGCAATCTTTGTGCTCCTGATTTGCCCCACACAAAGTCTTAAGCAGACTTCGCTAAGCGAGGAGGTAGTTAATGCTATCTCAATCCATAGTTTTAAGGACAGGTATGATAAGTATCACTAAGTATAAAATGGAACCGATGAGGAGACGGGAAGATACGAGCTTTGGGCTCTTTCCCGTAAACACAATTAGGTAATCACTTGGTTCACTTATTGAATGGTCATTTTATTGTTAAGCCTTCTTATCACAGAAGTTTGCTAGCCTTCCAACAAAGAAAAAAAAAAGGAAGGATGAGAGTGTAAAAGAATTGTATGCTGATTTAAAGGCTCTAGCAAAGCATTGTAATTTTGGCAACCAATTTGATGGTAGAGTAAGAGATCAGTTATTTATGGCTGTAGATGCTGAAGTTTATTTTTCCAATTTAGTGGCTCTCAACATAGATCTCCAAGCAATGACCTCTCAGGCTATTTTGGAGAGAATTTTGAACATGGAAAAAGCATTTGTAAGTGAGAAAGATGAGGTTCAGTCACAGGTTCAGGTTGTAAGAAGAAAATATGTAGGTTTATCTTGTCAACATTGTGGTTCCTCTCATGACAGCTTTTATTGTAGATTTAAGCTTTTATCATGTTATAATTGTCATAAAAAAGGTCATTTACAGAAGGTTTGTAAAGAAGCCAAAAGAGAGAGTGGTTATAGTACAGCTAAAGGTTCAAATAAACCAAGCAAGAAAGATTTTAGTGGTAAACCTAAGTTTAATAGTAGGAAAACTGTAAAGATTGTGGATGATCAAGATGTATCATTAAGTGATAATGATGATGAGGATGATAAAGTGTTAACTGTCAGAGATAAAATCTATGCTGTTCATGCTGAACGATTTTATTTTTCTGTTAATAAGATCCAAGTTCCTTTTGAGGTTGATAGTGGTGCTACTGTTTCAACTTTGAATAAAGATTGGGTTGAGAAGTTGAATTTGAAAGTTGAACAATGTAAGAAACCCTTACAGGCTTTATGATGATTTTAAAATAAAGGTTTTGGGAAAAGTGATTGCTCCGGTTGTGTATAATGAATATAATGTATCACAAGTCTTTTATGTTGTTGGTTCAAAGAATACAAATTTATGTGGTAAAAATCTAATGAAACAAGTTGGTATTTATTTAGCAGGATTAGATGGAAGTACCGAGGTTAACAATGTTCATAATGTAAGTGTTGAACAAGTGTTTGAAGATTATAATGTTAATGTAAGCAAACCTATTTCTAGCATTGTAGCTAAAATTCATTTAAAGAGTGATGCTATTCCAAAGTTTGTAAAAGCACGTACTGTTCCATTTTACCATAAAGAGATGGTTGAAGTGGCCATTGATAAACTTGTAAGTGAAAATATTATAGAATCTGTTTCTCATAGTGAATGGGCTGCGCCTATTGTACCTGTGTTAAAAGAGAATAAGAAAGAAATTCGCATATGTGCAGATTTTAAGCATTTGAATAAGCATATACAATGTGATAAATACCCCTTGCCTAAGATTGATGAACTTTTGTGCAGTGTTGGCAAAGGCAAATTTTTTTCTAAGATTGATTTGAAGAATGCATATTTGCAAATACCTGTTGAAAAACAAAGTAATACACACAAAGGAATGTATAAATACAAGAGGTTGCCCTTTGGCTTGTCCTCTTCTCCTGGTATTTTTCAAAGATTTATTTCACAGATCTTATGTAACATTGATGGTGTTGCTGCATATATGGATGATATAGTTGTCAGTGGTGAAACTAAAGATGAGCATGATGAGAGACTCAAGAAAGTTTTAAATGTGTTGCAATCTCATAATGTACAGATAAATAAGAGTAAAACAGTTTTAAATATGGAATGTATTGAATATTTAGGTTACTGTATATCAAGTGAAGGAATAAAACCATCCCCAAAGAAGGTTAAAGCAATTTTGGATGCTCCTTGTCCTACCTCAGTAGCAGAGGTCCACTCATTTTTAGGGATGATTACATTTTACTGTAGATTTATTAAGAATTTTTGAACTAAATCAGCTCCATTGTATGATTTATTGAAAAAAGCTGCCAAGTTTAAATGGACAAAGATTGAACAGAATGCATTTAAATGTCTTAAGCAAGATTTTGTAGACTCTAAAGTGTTGGTAAATTTTGATGGGTCATATCCCTTGATTGTAGAAGTTGATGCTTCACCTGTTGGTGTAGGATGTGTGTTATTGCAAAAGGTAAATGGAGTAGAAAGACCTATTTATTTCGCAAGTAAGAAATTGAGTAGTGCTGAGATGAAATATTCACAGTTGGATAAAGAAGGATTGTCTTTGATTTTCGCTGTCAAAAGATTTAGATATTTTCTTTTGGGTAGAAAATTTATGGCCAGAACGGACCATAAACCACTTTTAGGATTGTTTGGTAAAGATAAGCCAATTCCTCAGAATGCCAATTCTAGGATACAAAGATGGGCTTTGTTACTTTCTCAATATGACTTTGATCTAGTGCATAAACCTGGAAAGGAAAATGTTATTGCCGATGCACTTAGCCGTCTTCCAGTAGAAGATGAAATTCAATCTGGGATTCCTGCTGAGTATGTAAGATTAGTGGAATTGCTTGATTTTGATGAAATTTCTTATAAGGTAATTAGACAATATAATAAGAAAGATAAAGTGATGTCTCAGTTAATTAATTGTCTAAGATTTGGTTAGTCTAAAGAAAATAATTTGTTACTCATGGAATATTGTAATGTTAAAGATGAATTGTCTCTTCATAATGATGTAGTGTTATACAGGAATCGTATTGTAATACCTGTTGAGTTGAGGTGTAAGATATTGAATCAATTACATAATGGAATAAATGCCATGAAAGCAGAGGCTAGGAAATGGGTTTGGTGGCCAAAGATTGACCAAGACCTTGCAGAGATGACAAAGAATTGTAATATTTGTTTTAAGAATTATAAACAACCACCAGCTAATACTCTGTCATGGCCTAATACGGGAAAACCATGGTCTAGGGTCCATATATAATACTTTATTTCCATTTCAATACAATGGGTATTCGTCAGCCAGGGTAAGCCCCAACCCCCCACTGTGGTGTCCACCCACAGCAGTTCCTGCCAGTAAACAGCTTAAACTCTCGGTCTTGGACGGGAACCGATCTTTCGACCTCATGAATGCGAAGCCAGCGCGTTACCACTGTACTAGCCAGCAGGCTATGCAGGTCCTATTGATGGTAAATATTTTCTAATTGTCATTGATTCTTATAGTAAGTTCTTAGATATACAGTTCTCTAGTTCTGCAACATCTGGTGTCACTATAAATCACCTAAGGAAAGTATTTTCTAATTTTGGCTTGCCAGACATGATAGTGTCAGATAATGCTCCTAATTTTGAATCACTGGAAATGAAGGAGTTTTTGCAAAAGAATGGTATAAAACATGTTTTTTCCTGCCCCTTATCATCCAGCCTCTAATGGTCTTGCAGAAAGAGCTGTAAGGACATTTAAGGAGGGTTTAAGAAAATTTAAAGAGGGAGATTATACTACTAGAGTTTGTCGTTTTCTTTATAACTATAGAAGAACTGTACATTCTGCTACAGGAAAAGCTCCTGCAGAGATTATGTTTAATAGAAATTTCAGAGGTACTGTAGATGTAAAGCTGAAAGAAAGTAAAGAATGTAATGATAGTCTTTCAAATGAAGAAAACATGTACAAAGTTGATGATGCTGTGTTTGCATGTAACTATGGTAAAGGTCCACTATGGGTGGAAGGTAGAATTGTAGAAGTATTGGGTTTAAGAAATTATAAAGTGCAAGTACATTGTTCAGGGAATATGATATGGAAAAGACATTCTGATCAATTGATGCAAAGATATTTTGGAGATTTCAATCAGTCTAATAATGAAATGTTGAATAATGATTATGATAATCCTGTTGCAATTGAAATTGAAGCTGATAATCCTGTTGTAACAAGTGTTCCTAGTGAATTAACAACCAATTCTAATATTATAGAAACAAATGGTGTACTCTCAAGAGATGTTATTAATGTACCTTCAAGAGATGTAAATAATAGTGCATGTGATGAGTTACCTATACAGACTCCAGTAGTGAGAAGGTCTCAGAGAAATATCAAACCCCCTGATCGTCTTAATTTGTAAATAGTGTTTTGAACTCCTTATATAGAATTTTCATGTGTGCCTTGTTTTAAGAAGTTGATGATTTAATTTTTATATGTGATGTATTGCAAATTCTAGGGGAAAGGAATGTTATGATATAAGTGATCTAATCCTTTATTTATAATAAGGTTATTCCCTTTATCGCACCTCTTTTGTTTTCAATGTACTTCTACCCGTTGTTGGTTTCTAATGTTTATATTGATTGAGCCGAACGGCACTATCTTGCAACAATAAACTGGAAGCCATGATATATGCTCATTATTAGTACAAACCTTTACAAATACAAAACTGTACAGTACGGTATATCTTACCTTTATTCGTGCGGTCTGCTTGCACAATGGAAGGGGCATTAGAAGGGATGGTAACCCCCTTCCCAAATTATTTCTGCTAACACACTGGGAAACTCTTTTGCTGATTTCTCATCACCACTAGCTAGCAGCTTCACCTTGCACCCTTAGGTTATGCAAATTAGTATGAGTTTATAAAACGATTAAACCAACCCCTACTGGCCACAGACTCTTCAAGTTCACTCCTTTTTCCAAGCATTTTACTATTTCAACTTTAATTTCCATGGTGATAGCTTTTCTTTTCTTTGTACTAATGCCATCATAACTACCACCACTATCCTTAGGAGATTTTGTAATGTCAGTAACGAGTGAAACAAATGAAACAGTAGATGAAAAGAGGCACAGAATGGCTGGTGAGAGTAAATTGAGCTGTGGTTCTTCTTCATCTTCTAATGCTGCGTGACTATGATTTCTTACATGGCGCTCAACAAACTTTTTTGCTTAAAATCGTACTTACGGCTATGTGTTTGGCAATTTATTTTTTAATTTAATATAACCATAAACATAAACAAATAAATAAATAAAGCCATTAACTTGATATATAGAAATACAGCTATGCTGCTACTGGTGCCTATACTATCCCGTTAAATGATTTTTTTTTTAATATAATTCTTCAATATAAGCAAGTATATAAACAAATAAATAAATAAAACCATTAACTTGATAAATACAAACACAACAGTGTATTCGTTTGTATTTCAAATAAAATTGTATTTACAGCTTCTTTTTTCTTAATTCAGTATAATTCTTTCAATATAACTAAATAAATAAAGCCATTAACTTTACAAATATGAATACATCTGTGCAGTGGATTCATGTGTATTTTGAATAAAATCGTATTTACAGCTTGTTTTTTTTTCAATATAATCCTTCAATATACCCAAATATGTAAGCAAATAAATAAATAAAACCTTTAACTTGATAAATATGAATACAGCTGTGCTGATAGCTGTGTATTCATCTGCTGCGCTCACAAACTGTTCAGCATACGCGATTTTAATTTATTGCACCAGCCAGGTAGTCGAAAAATTAATGTATTAATACATGCATACATACATATACACATGCCTCATTCCCCCTTGTAAGAGGGGTGGCTGAGCCAACAAACACATATTCGCCACGATCCGCACATACCTCAACCACTCCTCTAAACCTCTTGGGGATAAAGGGTTGCCAAGTCTCCCCCCTTCCACCCTGCTTGAGTCACCCACAAGGTAGGCAGGGAAGGATATTCTACAATAAGGTCTGACAGCCGCAGCTGATTTACCCCCTTTGCTTCATCACGTGGCAACTCCCCTCACACCCGTCCATCACAGTTCACTGAGCAAGCAGGTGCGAGAAATCCCTTTGGGCCGCGTCATAATACACAATCTTACTAAACTCATTCCTATCTCTTGCATGCACTCTTTCCTGTTCCAGTGACATTCCACGTGCATTCAGTGCTCTTTTCATGCCATCCATCCATCTCATTATAGGTCTTCCTTTTGACCTAACTCCAATCACTTCTGCATCCACACTCTCTTAACTATTCGTTCATCACTCATCCTTTCCATGTGTCCAAACCAACTTAACACTCTCTGATCTAACCTATCTATCAGCTTTATTCCAACACCTGTTCTCTGCCTGACATCCTAATTTCTTACTCTATCTATTCTAGATACACTAATCATACCTCTCAAACACCTCATCTCCATTACATTCAACTTTTTCCTTTCATCCTCTATTGCATTCCAAGTCTCTGCGCCATACAGTGCTGTCGGCACAATCAAATCTTCGCATATCCTTCTCTTTACATTCATTCCCAAATATCTAAAAATTATTGGCCTCCAACATAAAGTCTAAAGGATGTTCTATGGGGACCCCCTGTATATGTATTCACGGATTCCCTATTTTAAGTCATTCCAAGGTAACATCAGACACCAATAAATAAAAAATAAATCAATTTTTCAACATACGAGTCATCCAGATGTAAACCAACCACAGTAAGTAAAGGCAAGCAATACTGTATAGTGTATTGTAACTATTTTTATGTATTAGATTAAGAACTTAGATTATTTTTCTATGTTTTAGAGCATTTATTTTTAGTATCGGGGGGACCTAGGTTTGAATTATAGGTGTGTTCCGACTTAAGTTGAAATCCAACTTAAGTCAGCTGTAAGGAACAGAACCTAGACGTAAAGCGGGGACCCCCTGTACATCAAGTTAATGGTTTTATTTATCCAGTTATTTATGTATTTGGTTATCTGAAGGAATTTGATTTAATTTATTTACAAAATTACCAAATATAAATTTTGGAGACAGAGAAAAAATAAGGACAGCACTATAAGAATAATATTGTATTTTTAAGAGAAGCACAGTTAAAAAGGCTGTGCTTCTCATTTTCATGTCTGCCATTTTGTTTATCGTGCTCATTTGCTGTGGATACATAATTTCAATATCAAGATGTAAGTGCTTTGGTTGGATGACCAGCATCAACGGCGCATACCAGTGAGCCTCCTGTTGATTCAGGAGAGAGTAAATAGATTACTTATGTGAAACTGGGAAAGGGGGAAGAAGCGTCACCCACATGTTCCTGTCCTCATTAGCTAGTGTTAACTGTTAGACCCTAAGTTGGATATGGGGCCTGAAGTTATCCAGTTGCAAGCCAACCACAGTAGTAAATGTAAGCAATACTGCTTAGTGTGGTTTTACTATTTTATGTCTTAGATTAAGAACTTAGATTATTTTTCTATATTTTAGAGTATTTATTTTTAGCATTAGTGGGGACCTAAGTTTGCATTATAGGTGTGCTCCTACTAGTCAAAATTCATGTTAAGTCACTTGTCAGGAACGGAACCCTGACATTAAATGGGGATTCCCTGTGAGTATATATATATATACAGTAATCCCTCGCTATATCACGATATGTGGAAATATTAAAATTTCCAGTATTTTCATTATTTTGTTGATAAAGAAAAGTATTTCCTAGCCTAAGAATAATAAAACAGTAAAAAATAATTTAAACATGTAACTCACAGTACTGCACCATATAATATACGATACCGGTATCGGCGTCTTGGAAAACGCAAAGGGTGGCACCTACATGAGATAGTACATATTAAAATTTCCAGTATTCTCATTATTTTATTGATGAAAAAAAATATTTCCTAGCCTGAGATTAATAAAACAGTAAAAAAAGGTTAAAAACATAAATTTATACTTGTAACTCACAGTATTGCGCCATATAAAATACGATACCGGTATCGGAATCTTGGAAAACGCAAAGGGTTGCACCTCCATGAGATACTACACGGGATGTTATTGGCTGATGGGTGGGAGACGACAAATCACAGAATTGTGTTCTGTACACTGGGGTCTGATTGGCTTTTTGATTGAAGCTTGATTCTCCCAGCATCTTCCATTGCCTCGCCTCACCCATTCAGTAACTCATGTGTGCGCCTTTCGCGTTGTGCTTGTGTTTCTGTGAAACTTTTGCTCGTGTATTTCAACCCCTGCAATGCCACCCAAGTGTCCTTCATCTTCTAAGGCTTCTGGTAGTGAGCCTAAGCGGCAAAGGAAGATTTCCTCGGCTCTCGCCGCCATTGGCTGTACAGTAAGTAAACGTCATCATCACGTCATTCACGGTAAGCTTACCTATCACATTCATATAGCTTTATGCTTGCGTGCTGTTTTTTATGGTAAACTTACCTGTCACACTCATTTAAATTTATGCTTGCTCGCTGTTATTAATAAAGTAAAGGGTGAGTTGTTAACAATGCAGGGAGGGTTTATACAGTAAAGATAAAAATAAATGTAAAATACCTGTAATAAATATGGTGCTGCTACTTCGCGGATTTTCACCTATCGAGATAAACGAGGGATCACTGTGTGTATATATATATATATATATATATATATATATATATATATATATATATATATATATATATATATATATATATATATATATATATATATATATATATATATATATATATATATATATATACATACACAGTAATCCCTCGCTCTATCGCAGTTCACCTGTCACGGATTTTTTTTTGGAAAAAACAAAATTATTGTGACACCAGGATGGGCGAAAACATGATAAAATAAAACAGCCTTTATCAGTCTGTAGAGAGAAACAGAGATGGAGAGTGTAATGACCTGTCAGATGTGAAGGGATTATAAAAGATGTGTAATGAGTATCCAGCTCTCTGCTGGGTTTTAATATACCTCTGCATTACTTTCATAATGTCTATTCCAATAATTCTCCTTAGATCTTATTATTATTATTATTATTTTTATTATTATTATTGGCAACAATAATTTTCCTTTGATGATGACTGTGGAGATTATTATCATTATTATTATTATTAATAAGAGGTCATCATTGTTTGTACATTTGTTGGTTTATTTACTTTAATAACTGTGTACAGTGCCCCTCCCTAGTTGGGTGGGACAAAGAGAGTGTGGGAGGTTGGGTAGAATAGAATGATAGAGAGAGAGAGAGAGAGAGAGAGAGAGAGAGAGAGAGAGAGAGAGAGGAGAGAGAGAGAGAGAGAGAGAGAGAGAGAGAGAGAGAGAGAGAGAGAGAGAGAGAGAGAGAGAGAGAGAGAGAGAGAGAGAGAGAGAGAGAGAGAGAGAGAGAGAGAGAGAGAGAGAGAGAGAGAGAGAGAGAGAGAGAGAGAGAGAGAGAGAGAGAGAGAGAGAGAGAATCTTTAATTAACTCTTGTTCATTGAACCAAAACTACATTATTTATTGTAAATATAATGGTTTAATTACAAATTCGTAATAATAATGATATTAATAATAATAATAATATAATAATAATAATAATAATAATAATAATAATAATAATAATCTCCACAATCATCACCAAAGGAAAATTATTGTTAATAATAATAATAATAATATCTAAGGAGAATTTTTGGAATAGACATCATGAAAGTAATGCAGAGGTATATTAAAACCCAGCAGAGAGCTGGATATTCATTACACATATTTTATAATCCTTTCACATCTGACAGGTCATTACAAGGGTGATAATAAAGCTTTAAAAATTCATGATCAAACCAGAACTTATAATGGGTAATGGATTTAAGCTTGATAAATTTAGGTTCAGAAGGGAAATTGGTGAAAATTGGCTTGGTATTACTGTTGATTCCTAGTAGGATAATAAATGCCAATATATATATATATATATATATATATATATATATATATATATATATATATATATATATATATATATATATATATATATATATATATATATATATATATATGATGATCTTTTTTTATCATAATCCTCTTTGTGCTCGTGGAAGAAGTGTAAAAAAAAAAAAAAAAAAGGAAAAAACAAGAAAACCCTTTTTTTTTTTTTTTTAAGGTGTTCATACTTCGTGGAAATTCACCTATCGCGGCCGGTCCTGGAACCAAACCCCCGCGATATATATATATATATATATATATATATATATATATATATAATATATATATATATATATATATTTCAGTTTTCTTCATGCCCAGGCCCGATGAGAGTAGATGTATTTAATTTTTTTGGCCTATCTTGGTGTCACACTCATTAAAAAAAAAAAAAAAAAAAATATATATAATATATATATATATATATATATATATATATATATATATATATATATATATATATATATATATATATATATATATATATATATATATATATATATATATATATACAGGGTGTCCACAAGTCTGGGTACATAGGAATTTTCAGTATTTTATTTATTTATGTTATCTTTCCTGTCTAGATCGAATGATGGCTCTGTCCAAAGAAGAACGAATCGAGTTAGTACTCTTAAGTGGACGAAAAGGATGGTCTTATCGCAAAATTGCAGAAAAATTTAACCTTCGACACCCTCATAGGCAACCTATTTATTTTATTGCCGTTGGGAAATTGATCAAGAAATTTAAAGAAACAGGCAGTATCTTGGACAAGCCTCGTTCTGGACGACCAAAGACTTCATACGAAATGAAAATGACTGTCATGGCCAAGGTTTATGCTAGCCCAAGGAAATCACTTCGCCGGACATCCACGGAGTTGGGTATTCCAAGGTAACTTGTACGGATGAAACTTCTCTATCAGGATTTTGTGGATGGTTGACCTTGGAATACCCAACTCCGTGGATGTCCAGCGAAGTTATTTCCTTGGGCTAGCATAAACCTTGGCCATGACAGTCATTCTCATTTCGTCTGAAGTCTTTGGTCGTCCAGAACGAGGTTTGTCCAAGACACTGCCTGTTTCTTTAAATTTCTTGATCAATTTCCCGACGGCAGTAAAATAAATAGGTTGCCTATGAGGGTGTCGAAGGTTAAATTCTTCTGCAATTTTGCGATAAGACCATCCTTCTCGTCCACTTAAGAGTACCAACTCGATTCGTTCTTCTTTAGACAGAGCCATCATTCGATCTGGACAGGAAAAATAACATATATATATATATATATATATATATATATATATATATATATATATATATATATATATATATATATATATATATGCACAGTAATCCCTCACAATATCTTGGTTTAACTATCACGAATTCAGTGCATCGCGGATTTTTTAGGCAAAAAAATAGACAAATAAAAAAATAAATAAAATTTTTTAATGATTGTGACACAGGACGTGCCAAAAAATAATAAAATAAAACAGCCTTTATCGGACCTGGGCACGAAGAATACATAAAGTGAGAAAGAGAGATGGAGAGTGGAATGACCTGTCAGTGTGAAGGGATTATAAAAGATGTGTAATGAATATCCAATTCTCTGCTGGGTTTTAATATACATCTGCATCACTTTCATGATGTCTATTCCAAAATTTCTCCTTAGATATTATTATTATTATTGTTATTAAGAACTCATCATTGTTAGTACATCTGTTGGTTTATTTACCTTAATAACTGTGTACAGTGCCCCTCCATAGTTGGCTGGGACAAAGGGAGTTTGGGGGGTTGGGTAGAATAGAATGTTGGAGAGAGAGGGAGAGATGCATTCCTTTATAGTTCCATCAGGATATGAAGGCAGAGAGTGAATTTGATATGGAGGGAAGTAATAATAGATTTCTCTCTCTCTCTCTGTCTTGCTTTGTTTGGGTTTATCTAATTTTCAAGATTATAGTATTATTAATATTCCTTGGTTCTAAACATTATTCTATCTATCTGTACGAAATCTTAACATAAATAGTGTCAGCTGAGAGAAAGAGAAAATGTATAATATTTATTCAAAGAAAACGTATATCGTACAGTATTCATAATTTCAGTATCAAGATGTAAGTGCTTTGGTTGGATGACCAGCATCAACGGCGCATACCAGTGAGCCTCCTGTTGATTCAGGAGAGAGTAAATAGATTACTTATGTGAAACTGGGAAAGGGGGAAGAAGCGTCACCCACATGTTCTTGTCCTCATTCGCTAGTGTTAACTGTTAGACCCTAAGTTGGATATGGGGCCTGAAGTTATCCAGTTACAAGCCAACCACAGTAGTAAATGTAAGCAATAATGCTTAGTGTGGTTTTACTATTTTATGTCTTAGATTAAGAACTTAGATTATTTTTCTATATTTTAGAGTATTTATTTTTAGCATTAGTGGGGACCTAAGTTTGCATTATAGGTGTGCTCCTACTAAAGTCAAAATTCATGTTAAGTCACCTGTCAGGAACGGAACCCTGACATTAAATGGGGACTCCCTGTGAGTATATATATATATACAGTAATCCCTCGATATATCACGATTCATCTTCTGCAAATTCAGTGCATCGCGGGTTTTTATGGCGAGCATATGTGTATATCTCTGATTTTCTGGGTATATCACGGGAATCCAAGATATGTGGAAATATTAAAATTTCCAGTATTTTCATTATTTTGTTGATAAAGAAAAGTATTTCCTAGCCTAAGAATAATAAAACTAAAAAATAATTTAAACATGTAACTCACAGTACTGCACCATATAAAATACGATACCGGTATCGGCGTATTGGAAAACGCAAAGGGTGGCACCTACATGAGATAGTACATATTAAAATTTCCAGTATTCTCATTATTTTATTGATAAAAAAAATATTTCCTAGCCTGTGATTAATAAAACAGTAAAAAAAAGGTAAAAAATATAAATTTATACTTGTAACCCACAGTATTGCGCCATATAAAATACGATACCGGTATCGGAATCTTGGAAAACGCAAAGGGTTGCACCTCCATGAGATACTACACGGGATGTTATTGGCTGATGGGTGGGAGACGACAAATCACAGAATTGTGTTCTGTACACTGGGGTCTGATTGGCTTTTTAATTGAAGCTTGATTCTCCCAGCATCTTCCATTGCCTCGCCTCACCCATTCAGTAACTCATGTGTGCGCCTTTCGCGTTGTGCTTGTGTTTCTGTGAAACTTTTGCTCGTGTATTTCAACCCCTGCAATGCCACCCAAGTGTCCTTCATCTTCTAAGGCTTCTGGTAGTGAGCCTAAGCGGCAAAGGAAGATTTTCTCGGCTCTCGCCGCCATAGGCTGTACAGTAAGTAAACGTCATCATCACGTCATGCACGGTAATCTTACCTATCACTTTCATATAGCTTTATGCTTGCGTGCTGTTTTTTATGGTAAACTTACCTGTCACACTCATTTAAATTTATGCTTGCTCGCTGTTATTAATAAAGTAAAGGGTGAGTTGTTAACAATGCAGGGAGGGTTTATACAGTGAAGATAAAAATAAATGTAAAATACCTGTAATAAATAAAATATGGTGCTGCTACTTCGCGGATTTTCACTTATCGCGATAAACGAGGGATCACTGTGTATATATATATATATATATATATATATATATATATATATATATATATATATATATATATATATATATATATATATATATATATAGACAGTAATCCCTCGCTCTATCGCAGTTCACCTGTCACGGATTTAAAAAAAAAAAAAATAAATAAATTATTGTGACACCAGGATGGGCCAAAAAATGATAAAATAAAACAGCCTTTATCAGTCTGTAAAGAGAAACAGAGATGGAGAGTGTAATGACCTGTCAGATGTGAAGGGATTATAAAAGATGTGTAATGAATATCCAGCTCTCTGCTGGGTTTTAATATACCTCTGCATTACTTTCATGATGTCTATTCCAATAATTCTCCTTAGATCTTATTATTATTATTATTATTATTATTATTTTTATTATTATTATTGGCAACAATAATTTTCCTTTGATGATGACTGTGGAGATTATTATCATCATTATTATTATTATTATTATTATTAATAAGAGGTCATCATTGTTTGTACATTTGTTGGTTTATTTACTTTAATAACTGTGTACAGTGCCCCTCCCTAGTTGGGTGGGACAAAGAGAGTGTGGGGGGTTGGGTAGAATAGAATGTTGGAGAGAGAGAGAGAGAGAGAGAGAGAGAGAGAGAGAGAGAGAGAGAGAGAGAGAGAGAGAGAGAGGAGAGAGAGAGAGAGAGAGAGAGAGAGAGAGAGAGAGAGAGAGAGAGAGAGAGAGAGAGAGAGAGAATCTTTAATTAACTCTTGTTCATTGAACCAAAACTACATTATTTATTGTAAATATAATGGTTTAATTACAAATTCGTAATAATAATGATATTAATAATAATAATAATATAATAATAATAATAATAATAATAATAATAATAATAATCTTCACAATCATCATCAAAGGAAAATTATTGTTAATAATAATAATAATAATAATATCTAAGGAGAATTTTTGGAATAGACATCATGAAAGTAATGCAGAGGTATATTAAAACCCAGCAGAGAGCTGGATATTCATTACACATATTTTATAATCCTTTCACATCTGACAGGTCATTACAAGGGTGATAATAAAGCTTTAAAAATTCAAGATCAAACCAGAACTTGTAATGGGTAATGGATTTAAGCTTGATAAATTTAGGTTCAGAAGGGAAATTGGTGAAAATTGGCTTGGTAATACTGTTGATTCCTAGTAGGATAATAAATGCCAATATATATATATATATATATATATATATATATATATATATATATATATATATATATATATATATATATATATATATATTATATATGATCTTTTTTTTATCATAATCCTCTTTGTGCTCGTGGAAGAAGTGTAAAAAAAAAAAAATAAAAAAAAGGAAAAAACAAACCCCCCCCCCCTTTTTTTTTTTTTTAAGGTGTTCATACTTCGTGGAAATTCACCTATCGCGGCCGGTCCTGGAACCAAACCCCCGCGATAAACGAGGGATTACTGTGTATATATATATATATATATATATATATATATATATATATATATATATATATATATATATATATATATATATATATATATATATATATATAGATTTCAGTTTTCTTCATGCCCAGGCCCGATGAGGGTAAATGTATTTAATTTTTTTGGCCTGTCTTGGTGTCACAATAAAAAAAAAAAAAAAAATAGGGTGTCCACAAGTCTGGGTACATAGGAATTTTCAGTATTTTATTTATTTATGTTATCTTTCCTGTCTAGATCGAATGATGGCTCTGTCCAAAGAAGAACGAATCGAGTTGGTACTCTTAAGTGGACGAAAAGGATGGTCTTATCGCAAAATTGCAGAAAATTTTAACCTTCGACACCCTCATAGGCAACCTATTTATTTTACTGCCGTCGGGAAATTGATCAAGAAATTTAAAGAAACAGGCAGTATCTTGGACAAGCCTCGTTCTGGATGACCAAAGACTTCATACGAAATTTAAATGACTGTCATGGCCAAGGTTTATGCTAGCCCAAGGAAATCACTTCGCCGGACATCCACGGAGTTGGGTATTCCAAGGTAACTTGTACGGATGAAACTTCTCTATCAGGATTTTGTGGATGGTTGACCTTGGAATACCCAACTCCGTGGATGTCCAGCGAAGTTATTTCCTTTGGCTAGCATAAACCTTGGCCATGACAGTCATTTTCATTTCGTCTGAAGTCTTTGGTCGTCCAGAACGAGGTTTGTCCAAGACACTGCCTGTTTCTTTAAATTTCTTGATCAATTTCCCGACGGCAGTAAAATAAATAGGTTGCCTATGAGGGTGGCGAAGGTTAAATTCTTCTGCAATTTTGCGATAAGACCATCCTTCTCGTCCACTTAAGAGTACCAACTCGATTCGTTCTTCTTTAGACAGAGCCATCATTCGATCTGGACAGGAAAAATAACATATATATATATATATATATATATATATATATATATATATATATATATATATATATATATATATATATATATATATATATATATATATATATATATATATATATATGCACAGTAATCCCTCACAATATCTTTGTTTAACTATCACGAATTCAGTGCATCGCGGATTTTTTAGGCAAAAAAAATAGACAAATAAAAAAATAAATAAAAAATTTTTGACTGACACAGGACGTGCCAAAAAATAATAAAATAAAACAGCCTTTATCGAACCTGGGCACGAAGAATACATAAAGTGAGAAAGAGAGATGGAGAGTGGAATGACCTGTCAGATGTGAAGGGATTATAAAAGATGTGTAATGAATATCCAATTCTCTGCTGGGTTTTAATATACATCTGCATCACTTTCATGATGTCTATTCCAAAATTTCTCCTTAGATCTTATTATTATTATTATTGTTTTTATTAATATTATTGTTATTAAGGACTCATCATTGTTAGTACATCTGTTGGTTTATTTACCTTAATAACTGTGTACAGTGCCCCTCCATAGTTGGCTGGGACAAAGGGAGTTTGGGGGGTTGGGTAGAATAGAATGTTGGAGAGAGAGAGAGGGAGAGATGCATTCCTTTATAGTTCCATCAGGATATGAAGGCAGAGAGTGAATTTGATATGGAGGGAAGTATTAATAGATTTCTCTCTCTCTCTCTGTCTTGCTTTGTTTGGATTTATCTAATTTTCAAGATTATAGTATTATTAATATTCCTTGGTTCTAAACATTATTCTATCTATCTGTACGAAAAATTAACATAAATAGTGTCAGCTGAGAGAAAGAGAAAATGTATAAAATTTATTCAAAGAAAACATATATCGTACAGTATTCATGGGAAACTTAAATGAAATATATATATATATATATATATATATATATATATATATATATATATATATATATATATATATATATATATATATATATATATATATATATTCTCTACACGCTATTCCCCTGACAATATTTTATCCAAAGTTTGTTTGCTGTTTGACAGAGAGAGAGGGAGGGGGAGAGAAACAACTTTTGTTAACTCTTGTTCATTGAACCCAAACTACATTATTTATTGTAAAATTAATGGTTTAATGACAAATTCGTAATAATAATATTATTAATAATAATAATAATCATCTCCACAATCTTCATCAAAGGAAAATTATTGTCGCCAATAATAATAATATTAATATCTAAGGACAATTTTTGGAATAGACATCATGAAAATAATGCAGAGGTATATCAAAACCCAGCAAAGAATTGAATATTCATTACATATCTTTTAAAATTCCTTCACATCTGACAGGTCATTACACTATCCATCTCTGTTTCTCTTTATTTTATGTATTCTTCATACCCAGGCCTGATAAAGGCTGTTTTATATTATTATTTTTTGTCCCATCCTGGTGTCACAATCATTACGAAAAAAAAAATGAAATAAAAAAAAATAAAAGATTGTGACACCAGGTGTCAATCAATAAATTTTTTCTTTTGTTTTTTTAATATGGTGCTCCTACTTCTTGGTTTTTCACCTATCGTGGGTGGTTCTGGAACCGTACCCCCGCGAAAAACGAGGGCTTACTGTATATATATATATATATATATATATATATATATATATATATATATATATATATATATATATATATATATATATATATATATATATATATATATATATATATACTCCCAAGCTTACGAACGAGATTGGTTCAGAAATCCTTTCGTAACATGTATGTCCTCATTTAATCACTTTGATAAATAAAACACCTAAAATTATTATAAAGGACATTCTGGCAGATAATGGCCTCATCAAATATGAAAAATCCAATAATTTTTGAAACCTGTTAAACCCAAGCAAAAGTTTTTAACACGAGATTTTTGACACCTGTGAAACCCAGACAAAAGTTTTTTAAATGTTTATCCTGAAAAAATAGCAGTCCAGTCATAAAAATGTGGTTTATAAGCCCATCATTAAATCTTGTGGTACTATTTCATCATTACATTAAAATAATCGGTTTATTAGTTGTGATCCTAGCATTTAAATATGATACATAACTAGGTAATCAGCTTTCGAGTATAACGATGAAATGCGTTTTAAGTCCAACAGAGCACGAAAGAACTTTTGTAAAGATGATTCAATACGGTAAAGTAAGTGATATTACTACAATAAATACAATAAGATACAAAATTTTTTTTTATGAGTGTTATACTGGGACAGGCAAAAACAGAAAAAACTGCCCTCGTCAATAAAATTCCGGGCACGAGAAAGAATTAAGATAGAGGAAAAGAAAAACGTTATGGACAAGGCAGAGATGAGGTAATGATACACAAAGGAAAAGGACACATTGAAAAAATAGTAAAAGTAATGAGGATCTAGAGATATGGAAGATTAGGCCCTGAGATGACGATATTAACTTTTGAAGGAAGATAGGCTATAAGAATTTTGAAAGACAGAAGGAAGAAGAGAGTTCCAGAGTCTGGAGGTATATGAGATGAAGCAGTTGCTGCACCAACCTGTCTGCGAGCTACGAGGCCGCTTGGCGAGTGTTACGTAGCCTTGGAAGTGGGGGAGGGATGCAACTTGCGAACTCATCCTAGCAGCAATAGAGAGACAGGGATGATACCTTACGGCGAAGAGAAAGAGAATCCACATTAGAAGTAAGAGAAGGATCAATAACGAGTCTGACTGCCTTAGATTCAACCCTATTAGGAGAAAAGTATAAGAAGAAGCGCCCCAGTTGTGTGAGCAGTATTCTAAGCAGGGACGGATAAGACCTTTATAGATTTTAAGTACTGTAACTGTAAAGAGGAAGAGTAATGACGAAAACAATACAGAACCCCAAATTTTTTGAATGCAGATTTAGAAATTTGGATTATGTGATTCCTCCACGACAATTTAGAGGCTATATGTATTCCTAATATGTTATTAGAAGTAAGAGGGAAAGTTTTGTTAGTTTCGAAGACAATAGAGCTATCAGGAAGGGAAGAAGATTGGAGTCATTAAATTTAACTAAATTTTGGGTGCCTCACTCAGATACCTTCTGCAAATTGGAGTTGAGAGTAGAGGAAAGAGTGATACATGACTGATTATGAGTAGCATATGAAGGGTGTTAAGAGAAGGCAAAGAAAAAGTGAAGGGTAGAATCGTTGGCAAAGGTGTGAAGAGGAGAGGAAGATGAGGATTGTAGAAAATCATTAATGAGGAGAAGAAATAGAGTAGGTGAAAGAACAAAGCCCTGTGGAACACAACTGGTAACACGGAATGGGCTTGATGTTGCACCGTCAACAACTACAGATAAAAAGCGGTCAGAAAGATAACTGGAAATCAGAGAACAAAGAGAAGGGGTAAAACCATAGGCAGGGAGATTGGCCATCAAAGCCTTGTGCCAGATCCTGTCAAAAGCCTCAGAGATATCAAGGGCGGCGAAGGATTCCCCATAGTTCCACATAGAAGATGAGAACACATCAGTAAGATAGGACAGGAGGTCACCAGTGGAACTTGCCTTTTGGAAGCCGTACTGGTGATCAGAGATAAGTGAGTTAGATTCAAGGTGTATCAATAGGTGATAATTTTGAAAACTTTAGCGATAGAAGAGGTTAGGGCAATAGGTCAATTATTTGAAGAAACAGGTTGCACTAAAGCATGCTTCCAAGGTGAAGGATAGATAGTAGTTGACAGATTGAGGCGAAAGAGATGGCAAAGCATGGGAGCCAGTTCATCTACAAACTCCTTAAGGATCCTTGCAGGGATACCATCTAGACCAGATGCCTTATTCATCTTTAGCGAGCAAAGAACCTTATGAACTTTGCATGAAGAAAGGTAAAGGGATGGTATAGGGTTAGAGAGGTGTGAAGATTTAGGGCCTAGGGCACTGGAATCATTTACGAAGAGTTGGCACACAAATGAGAGCCAAAGAGAGGGGCTTTGTCAGTGGGATAGCAAGCTATAGAATCATGAGAATGAATGAGAGGAGGAAAGCTTGAGTCACAAAAGTTTTTGGAAAGGCTTTTGGCTAAGGACCAGAAACATTTGTCAGCGGGAGAGGAGTTAAGGTCATCAAGTTTCCTTCTTATAGAGGAAGCCTTACACTTTCGAATTAGAGCAGTACAGCGATTCTTAGCTACAATAAAATCAGGAGAGGCTTAGTATGACCAGTATGCCCGATTCCTGGTCTGAATACCCATGGAGCAGGCACGGTCAAACCAAGCTTTAGGGGGAGAAAAAGCTTCTGTAGACGAGGGGATGTACACCTCCATTCCTGAGGTTGTGATCTTGGCAACTTTTAAGGCTACGTGATCAGGGTTGCATGACCGAAAGCAGTAGTCATCCCATGGGAAGTCAAGGGGGAAGTTACGCAAATCTTCACGTTGGGTACGAATAAAGGGCCAAACGTGTCGCTGAGTAAGAGGGATTGGTGGAGGGGGAGCAAAAATGGAAAAGACTGAGATCAGAGAGTGGTCAGATTTACCAAGGGGAGAAAGCACAGAAGAGGAGTAGTCTGAAGGGTTAGAAGTAAGAAAAAGGTCAAGAGTGTTGGCTGTCTGTTCGTGTCGATCAGGAACATGAGTAGGATGTTTGATAATTTGCTCCAGATTGTGAGTACAGATAAAGCAAGGGCCTCAATTCCTTCAACATCAGTGTGAGAAGAATTAAGCCACTCACTGTGGTGTACAGTACATTGAAGTCTCCAATATAGAGAAATTTGGCATGTGGGTGAGAAGATAGCAAGGCCAGATATTCAAAGAAAGACAAAGTCAGTGGAGTTTGGAGAACAGTAACAAAAGCAAAGGAATATAGTGGCTAGTGGAGAGATAGATTTTTAGCCAGAGAGCATGTCAGGAGATTCAAGGTGCATGAGCTGCAATAGGAATAGTAGTGTTGCAGTAGGCACAGACCCCACCTTTGGAACAAAAACGACAATACAGGTTATAGTGACAGATTTAAAATGGGTCAGTGGAAGCATGGCTAGCCAGCTGGGTTTCAGAGAGAAGGAGGAGGTTAGGGAGGGAAGTACCAAAGTGCTGTTCCACCGACAATTGATTAGAGTTCAGGCCATGAATATTAAAAAAGTGAAGAGTGAAAGAAGCAGATCTATCAGGAGGTGCAAGGTTAAGGGCAGAACCATTACTACCACCAGGCATGTAGATTCTTAGCACCCCTCTATGCTGGGTACTGGGGGGCCATAAGCTGTGGACCTTCCATAAATATAGCAAATATGAGGAAAAAGAGGTAAAAAAGAAACAGATATGGGGAGTGTTGTGACTTCTCAAATGTAATGGGATAGCACGAGATGTGTAACGAATACGCTAGAATATTTGGTGTAGATGTAGGCATAAGGAAAGAACTGTCCTAAAGGAAGACTCAACCCGGAGCTGTCTGGACCAATCCTAGTTGAATCTGTAATACCTTCAGTCGTAGTATTTCAACGGGTGGCTGGAGCCAATATTTACCAAATAGGACTTGTGGCTGAGTGGTAATGCTCCTGGCTTTGATTCATTAGATCAAGGGTTTGCAGCCTGCCAGGGTCTAAGGTTAGAAAGGGCATTCAGTCAGGGTAACCATCACACTTGCCAAAACAAAAGACATATGAGGGAAGGCACTGTCCTAGCCCTTAGTAGAAAAGGGAGTCCATGACGTAAAACCAATCGCATTTACTGAATAGGAGTGAATGACATGACACAAATCCTAGCAGCAAGCCTATGTAACATTAGACTTAGAGAAAGTACTAGGAGAAAACATGCTTGATGGTTGCAAGTCTGTGCTTACAATAAAATCAGAGAAAAGACACAAAATGCATGATAAAATGACTGGACACGGTCATTAAATAAAGATATATTGAGCCTAAAAGTCCTTATGTACAAAACAGACAGAAAATTAACGGGAAAGGACAAAGTGATATAACATGAATAAAACCTGTGTGCCTGTATTTATACTACAGATAGAGGAGACAAAAAATACTACAAAGAATGACAAAATAGGACCAAAAGACAAACTAGAATAGCCATATCCTTGGGTGACAATGATGGTAAATCCCAACAAATTTCCCAATGATAAATTATAAATAGCACTTTCATATCCTAGTCCAACAATGACGGTAAACACTGACAAATTTCCTCTATGATAATCCATAAATGATAGCTTCATATCCTAATCTTACCATAATGGTAAGTGCTGACAAATTTCAATATGATAAATATAAATGACAGCTTCATATCCTAGTCTAACCATGACAGTAAATGCTGACAAATTTCACTATGATAAACTATAAATGATAGCATCATATGCTACTTTAACAATGACAGTAAATGCCGACATATTTCACTATTTTCTGGGATGCCAATGATGACAGGGAATTTCTCACAAGAAACTAATTACTTCTTTCTTTTCCAATGTAATGAAAGAGGAACTTGACATTGGTTAGTATCAAAACTCAGAAGGAATCATGAGTAATTTATGTCAAGAATATACAATTCTTACTGACATCTTACCTGATGAATAGAAGACTTTATTATCTAAGGAAAAGAATGATATGTAGAAGTTTCCAAATTAGACCTATGTAATATGTCACCAATGAATATATGATTTGTCTTCTAAACCGATGGTTACTTGTAGATTACAGAGCAGAATAATATTATATTCTCAGTTCCTGAATAATTTTATTGTATATTGGAGTGCTGTAAGGCAAGAGTAAGAGTAATCCTAAGGAAAGCTCACATCATATTTAGAGAAGAATCGAGTCTCATCTGAGCTTTAAATCCCAAGTGTTTAATTTAGCTTTGGGGAGAGGCAAACTGCAATTAAACAAATATACCAAAGAAGTCATATATGGCAAAAATTATTTTGAAGCACACTCTCTTCAAGTACTACAAGGCTTGCTGTTGTAAATGCAGTAAATTCAGACTAAGTATACTAGCAATTAGAAAGTAAGCAATTTGCTAACTAGCTGTGAATGAATATACAGTATATGCAGAACATGTATATTTTAAAGAACAAGATGAGATAAGATATGACTTCTATGCCTAACTGGTGCAGACAGATTACAGATAACATCTCTGGCAAGCTGAGACATTATTAAACTACTGGCAATAACGTGAATACAATATCCAATTCTGCTCGAGTTAGAAAAACAATTAATAATGAGCCATAAATGCCAAAACCAATTGCAGGAGTCAGCAGATTACTTGTAGTGTTTGTAAACACCAGCTTCAATGTTATATACATATAAAAGTCATTGGCTACTTATATCTAATAGAAAAGATACAAAAATTTAAAAAGATGTCTCTCGTCAGAGAGGCATAAAAGATTATATGAAAGTTATAGCAAACTCTGCAAAAGTTGGCTTTGCTACAAGAGTCTCATATTTCTTTTGCACAGGCTTTGTTAGTGCTCACATATCCTGTTTGAAAATATGCACAGCTCACGAACTATTAATTGTAAAATGAGTCTCTTGTAGTAAAGCCAACTTTTGCAGAGTTTGCTATAACTTTCATATAATCTTTTATGCCTCTCTGACGAGATTGGTTCCGGTTTTACGTCATGGACTCCCTTGTTAGAAAAGGGAGTCTGTGACGTAAAACCAGAACCAATCTCGTCAGAGAGGCATAAAAGATTATATGAAAGTTGTAGCAAACTCTGCGAAAGTTGGCTTTGCTACAACAATAGACTCATTTTACAATTAATATTTCTTGAGCTGTACATATTTTCAAACAGAAAATGTGAGCACTAACAAAGCCTGTGCAAAAGAAAAATGAGAATCAAATATCCTGTAAGCTGTGTCAAGTTAGAGAGCCACTGGGAGAGATTATAAAGTTGTGTTCACGTCATAGGAGATCCTCTATAAAGTCATACATGGTCAAATATACCTCCAACATATTGTTAAAAAAAAAATAATTTCAAAGTACTGACACACTAGTACAGAGAAGGAATTAAGAACAATCCAGCATCAATACTGTAAATGAGTTAAGATCTTTGCTTACATAACACTGTCAGAGAGAAAACATCTAAAAGATCATATTGTGTCTATTTATAGAGGCACCAACAACAAGAGAATCATAACAAACTCGACAAAAGCTGGCTCTAATGTAATATATCCACATGAGATCTACATTTAAAAGAATATTTTGTGATAAGCAGAGCACTAATAGATACCATGCAAAAGAAATGTGGTAAAACATAATCTAGACTTTGAAAACCATCTCAAGTTATAGAGAGGTACTGTCCAAGTCTACCAAGCATGAACTTTTTGAACCCAAATATGATCACATATTTCATGGCACGTATGTATAAAATATCCTTCAAAATTAAAAGAAAATTGGTATTGAGGAGGATTTATATACTTTAACCAATTAAACAAAAAAACTGCATTAGTACCAAAGTATCTTTATAATTACAGTGTGAGAGTTATATACAGGCGGACCCCAATTCACTACAGGGTTACGTTTCTGACAGCTGCTGTAACCTGGATTTCATCGTAAGTCTCAGAACACCTAAATTCGAACCTAGGTCAATCACAAATGCTAAATACTCAAAAGCATAGAAAAATAATGTAAGTTCTTAGTTTAAGACATAAAAATAGTGAAAGTACACAATACAGTATTGCTTACCTATACTACTCTGGTTGGCTTGAATCTGGCTACCTGGATAACTTCAGCCCCCATTCCTATTTTCACGGCATTACTCTATCTTTTTGCTTTCTCATGAATCAACAGGAGGCTCACTGAGATGCGCCGTCGATAGTGGTCACAGTGAAAGAGCACGAAAAACAATATGGCGGATGAGAGGTTGAGAAGCAATCCCTTAACAACAGCGCTTCTCTTAAAATTGTGTTCTTATTGTGCTTTTAATTTTCCTTTTCATATCTTGTCTCATAATAAATTTCAGTTCTTCATAGCTGAAATTTACTTTTTCATGTTTCGTTATTGGGCTATTACTTTTATCATGAGTTCGTTTCTTTGATTTTTTTATATACTTGATGATGTATTCCTCAACAAACTTTTCGCATAAAGCTCGTATTTACGACTATGTATTTGGTAATTTTGTAAATAAACTAAATCTAATTCCTTCAAATAACCATGGACATACATAAATAAATAACTAAAACCATTCACTTGATATATATGTACACAACACTGCCGTGCAAACTATTGTTTTGCCAACCTCGACAAACTTTTTCGTAAAAAGATCATATTTATGGTTATGAATTTGTTAATGAATTATATTTTAAATATAATTCCTTCAAATAACCAAATATATAAATAAAACCATTCACTTGATATATACATATACAGTCTCCCTCGCTATATCGCGATTCACCTACTGCGAATTCAATGCATCTCGGATATTTTTGGCGAGCAAAAAAAAAAAAAAAAAAAAAAAAAAAAAAATTATGAGTGACACTAGGACGGGCCAAAAAATAATAAAATAAAACAGCCTTTAGCGGGCCTGGGCATGAAGAATACATAAAGAGATACAGAGATGGAGAGTGTAATGACCTGTCAGATGTGAAGGGATTATAAAAGGTGTAATGAATATCCAAGAATATTCAGTGTGGCTGGTGCCATGAGCCAACCTAATACTGGATACATGTTGTTTATATTATATCGCAGATTTTCTGGGTATATGCTATTTTTAAGCATGAGGATGCATATGTTTTGCCACCTTCATATCAGCTGATGCACCCTCACACGCTATTTCTCAGACGATAATATATCGAAAGTTTGTGTGCTGTTTGTTCTTAATGCTTTTTTAAATTTTCTTCATAATATTCGATTGCATTAAGCGGTAGAGGAGGAGGAGGAGGGAGAATGAACCTCTAACCAAAACGTTTTGCCGCTTCTGTATAAGCTGATACTTATCACTATTCAGGCACAATATCTTACTCATAAAATATTTATTTACTCACCCTATTTGGAGTGTATCTAATTTTCAAGATTATAGTACAGTGTTCCCTCACTATATCGCGAATTCAGTGCATCGTGGATTTTTTTGGCAAGCTTTTTATTTTTCTGGGTGTATGCGAGAATATTAAAATATTAAAAAATTAAAATTTTCCGTATTTTCATTATCTTATTGAATAAAAAAAAAATTCCATTATTTTATTGATTAAAAAAAAAGTATTTCCCAGCCTAAGCTATACAAAGTATGATACCGGTATCGGTGTTTCGGAAAACGCAAAGGGTTGCACCTAAGTGAGCTAGCACATATTTGAATTTCCAGTATTTTGATTATTTTATTGATAAAAAAAAATGCATTTCCTAGCCTAAGAATAATAAAACAGTAAAAAACATAAAATTTAAACATGTGACTGACAATATTGCTCCATTTAAAATACGATACCGGTATGGGTGTTTCGGAAAACGCAAAGGGTTGCACCTAAGTGAGCTAGCACATATTAAACTTTCCAGAATTTTTATTATTTTATTGATAAAAGAGATGCATTTCCTAGCCTAAGAATAATAAAACGGCAAAAAATAGTAAAAAAACCTAAATTTAAACATGTAACTCACAATATTGCACCATGAAAAATACGATAACGGTATCGGCATTTCGGAAAATGAAAAAGGTCGCACGTAAGTGAGCTAGTATATATTAAAATTTCCAGTATTTTCATTATTTTATTGATAAAAAAAGTATTTCCTAGCCTAAGAATGATAAAACAGTAAAAAATATCATAAAACAAAATTAAACATGTAACTCACAGTATTGCACCATGTAAAATACTGTACGATAGCGTACACTGTATTGACGTCTTGGAAAACGCAAAGGCTCGCACCTACATGAGAAAGTTCATGGGATGCTATTGGCTGAAAGGGTGGGAGACGACGAATCACAGAATTGTTTTTCTGTATGTTCTGTAACACGGGGTCTGATTGGCTTTTTGATTGCAGCTTCATTCTCCCAGCGTCTTCCATTGTTTCGCCTCACCCGTTCAGTCTGACTCACGTGTGTGCCGTTCGCGTTGTGCTTCTTAATACGCTTTGCTTGTGACTGTGTTTTCGCGCGTAATTTAACATTTGCAATGCCTCCCAAACGTCCTTCACCTTCTAAGGCTTCTGGTAGTCAGCCTAAGTGGCAAAGGAAGATGTTAACCATAGTACATAAGGTGAAACTCTTAGATAAGCTGAAAGAAGGAAAAAGGTTCACGGATGTTGGCCTCAATGAATATACTGTTTGCTACATCAAAAAGGACGTGGCAAAGATCAAGAAAACAGCAAGCATTTCTTTTGATGAATCAACGTAAACGTAAAAATAATTGTAAAACACCTATGTACATGAGTATGTCAAGTCATCATCACCTCATTCACGGTAAGTTTTCCTATCACTTTCATATAAATTTACGTTGCATGCTGTTATTTATAAGTAAAGGGTGTTTTTTTAACAGTGCAGGGAGGGTTTATACAGTACGTAAACGTAAAAATAATTGTAAAATACCTATGTATATGAGTGTGTTACGCCATTATCACCTCATTCACGGTAAGTTTTCCTATCACTTTCATATAAATTTACGTTGCTTGTTGTTATTTATAAAGTAAAGGGTGTTTCTTTAACAGTGCTGGGAGGGTTTATACAGTACGTAAACGTAAAAATAATTGTAAAATACCTATGTACATGAATATGTCATGTAATTACCACTTTCATATAAATTTACGTTTTATGCTGTTATTTATGAAGTAAAGGGTGGTTTGTTAACAGTACAGGGAGGGTTTATACAGTGTAAACGTAAAAATAAATAAAAATATCTATGTACATATAGGCTGATCCTACTTTGCGATTTTCCTGTCTCGCGCCGGGTCCCGGAACCGAACCATCACGATAATTGAAGGAACACTGTACTGCAATCTCCAATTATGCCCTAATACACTCAGCTCGCTTTTTACGCATTTTTCAAATACGCGAAATTGAAATAACGCCCCCAAAATATAATAGTAAAAAAATGCAAAATACACGAATAACGCCTGCACAAAAAATTAGAGAAAATAATTTTCAATTTAGTAAATAAGCAACTGCCTCGGAGACTCTTTACCGCCGCCATGCTGCCATGTGCTTCAGTGTCTCTTTACCCAGCATACTGCGAGGATATACCTCTTGTTCTGTGTTTGTATTTTCAATTCTTTTATATTTTATAGATTATATACTGTACTATCATGGCCAATAAACGCACCAGAAAAGACTGTGGAAGTGCTTCTACTCCCAAAAGAGCGAGAAAGGCAATTGAAGTAAAATTGCAAGTGTTGGCCCGTTATGAACGTGGTGAGAGTACGGTCGCCATTAAACGGATGATGCATCTCAGTGAAAGCACGCTGCACACTATCCGTGAAAATGCGGAAAAAATAAAGAAAAGTGCAAAAGCTGGTGTTAGTTTAACTGCGGCTAAGTCTTCATATACGCGATTGGATATTACGGAGGGAATGGATAAAATGCTAAGTACGTGGATGAGCATTAAGAACAAACAGCAAACAAACTTGCCATATAATATCGTCAGGGAAAAACCGTGTGAGAGCGCTTCAGCTGCTACGGAGGCGGCAAAACGTTTGCAGATAGAGGTTCGTTCTCCTGCATCCTCCTCCTCTTCTACGGCTTAAGTTACGTGCTCACCGCCACCATGCACGTCCCAGTGTATGCCTGTTGCCCACAGCATAATAGAGTATGTTAATTTGCTTGCTGTACAGTATATCTGATTATCTTTTGTACTCTTAACTTCAGTATTTGTTTTTCAATAAAAATAGCTACAGGTCTTTCTACTTTGTTATGTACTTGTAAAATATGCTTTACTTATATCTTTGGCATATTGTGTCTATGTACGGTTGTGAAAAGTATCTATGCCCATTATCATTTCTTATGGAAAATTACTTGTTACATTACGTGATTTTTACATTATGCGTCACTTCTGAGAACCTATCTTCGTGTTATTCCAAGAACTGGGTGTACTGTTTATGTATTCTCGAACAAATTCAAAAATTCATACAGCTGTGGTTCTTGCACTTCCACCTTATACATTATACCTGAAGGCAAACTAAGAACTGTAGCCCATGAAAGACATCATTATTTATTTAACTGCTTAATAATATACGGGACATTACAAAGCAAATGCTAATATTACATTCACAGCTTAGTATTCATTTGTAAGAAGTGGGCTGTGTAGGCTTTTGATAAATAAAAAAAACTTAGGTAGGCATGCTTTTACCCCTAAATAGTCAGGTCACCGTTTTCTCTACCATCCAAGCATAAAACAACCCAGGAAGTAAAAGTATAAAACACAAATGCTCAAGCAACATACCTGTCTCCCCCTGGAGAACTTTTGTGTTAAACATAAACTAACAGACTTGTGTTAAACATAAACTAACAGACACAAAACTCTCTCAGGCCCATAAAAGGTGGTAGCAAAATGTGATTTAGTCAACGATTCCTAGTAATCAATTCACACTATATTATAATATTAATATTGCTAAATGCAGGATATACTACAGCCTCTGAGTTTGATATACTGTATCAAGATGGGGTTACTTATGCCCCATCTTTAGATGTAAAGATAATTAAAAAAATAATCAAAATAAGTTGGATCTGCTTCATTTACAACTTCAAAAATTAAAAAAACAAATTCTATAATAATCATTACCAAGGATCAGGTAGCTTTTATATAGCACAAAAGGTGAGAAAAGGAGTGTATGCAACAATAGGTAACAAAACAGATTTATAAATAAAATTTCACAATTATCAATAAAATCCCAAAAGCATTAACTTAATAAGAATACTGCCACTCATATCGGATTTAAGAGTCCATACAGTATATAGCTTTTAGTATGCAAGAACTTCTCTCTTGAAGCTCCTTTTTTTCATGAACATGTCTAACACTTACAACAAAATTCATACTTTCATAAATACAAAACATAGAATCAATTCTCACATGTCGCTCATATTTAATTTATAGCTGATACAGTGCTCTTAATACAGGGAGTCCTCATATAATGTTGTTTCGAGTTTACGACAAAGGCTTTAAAAAAAAAAAAAAAAAAAAAAAAAATATATATATATATATATATATATATATATATATATATATAATATATATATATATATATATATATATATATATATATATATATATATATATAATTTACCCTTCCTTCCTGATCCTCTAGGGGATAAAAGTTGGACCAGTTGGAGTAGCCAATGGTCATTTCACAGATGATGATAAAGAGATGTGTACATGTGTAAATTAATATTTCTTATCTGTAATTACCAATGAAAACTTGGAATATATTCCAGAAGT
>JAXCGZ010009438.1:105000-358292 GCA_037179515.1 Halocaridina rubra | reverse complement strand
GATACCATATTGTTAGTTAGCTAGACACACAAATGGATTTCATAAACGCATCTGACGCATTTCTGTGTATGGCTAGGATCCCGTACGGGATCCTAGCCATACACAGATTCGCGTCAGATGCGTTAATGAAATCCATTTGTGTATGTCTAGCTAACTAACAATATGGTATCCTAAGTTTACACGGTTTAAGAAATCGGGCCCATATTGACAACTCGAACTGAAGTGATTGACAAAATTCTGGTTGGTCTACGGTTAGCTGTAAAGGCTGCTTTTGCACACTCAGAAAGTACTTACAGGTACGTAAACGAGTTTCCTAAAAACAGAACATTTCTTGGTGCATCAGTAATTCAGTCAGCCAAAGTGGATAAGCAGCACAAACGTCGGATCATGTCAAGTCGAGGAACTCCCAGAACCTCAAGTAAAATTAAATAACCCCGTAAATTGTTAGGCTGGGTTAAATTAGGTTAAGTGCCTTGTCTTGTAAACATGAATAATCCTAGATCACCCAAAGGTTACTCATCCTTACAAGATCCATATCGTCTAATATGAACGAACACACACACATACATTCTACAAGCACACCTAAATTACTCAAATAGTATAACAACGGAAATAAAACAGCTAATTATTACAAATTATAGTTGGAAGTTTTTTTTCTCTCCCAAGTACCATCATCATTAGTGATTATCACTGTCTCTTCCTTCCCCCATGTTCCTTAAATGAAAAATTAAGTGTTAGGTAAATCCATCCATATACCAAAGCCATATTCCCCCTTATAAGGGGGGTGGATGAGTCAAAGTTAGGTAGTTAACATGGCGAAAAAACCCGGGTCGCTTCTATTACGTTAAGAGGAAACCAGCCTCTCTCTCTCTCTCTCTCTCTCTCTCTCTCTCTCTCTCTCTCTCTCTCTCTCTCTCTCTCTCTCTCAACGAATAATTACAAGAGTAGTTAGTGTCTTCGTGGCAAAATTGACTGACGTTAGTAAGGGCATACACTCAGGGTAACGATTACATCTGCCAAAACAAGTCCTTCGCAAGAAGGCAACCGTCCTAGCCCTTAGTAGAAAAGAGTATTCGTAACTTAAAACCGAATCAATCAGTAGTTGTCTTCGACTCGGAGGGTGACAAACCTCTGATAGATCCCCCGCGGGGCATTAGAAATGGCATCCACCCTTTAATCCTCCAGCTCCAATCTGTGTCCACACCCATATTGAGGATTGAACTGACATAAACGAAAAAAATAAAGAAAGAAATTCCTGAGCTTTTGAAGAAAGCGAGAGCAAATTTCAGAGAAGAAAGTCTAACCACCACTATAAGCTATCCAAAAGATGCTTCTCTCTCTTGTTCCGGTTCAGGTTTTACGTCACGGACCCCCCTTTTCTATCAAGGGCTAGGACGGTTGCCTTCTTGCTAAGGACTTGCTTTGGCAGGAGTAATCGTTACCCTGTGTGCAAGCCCTTACTAACCTCAGACCGTGCCGGGGCGCGAACCCACGACCTGACGCCTCAGAGTCGCGGACGCTACCGCTTGAGCCACGGTGACTTCAGCCACGGTGACTACTTTCTCTCTATACAGCAAGAAATAAAAGTGTGACAATATATAAAGGCTGACCCTATACACAATTGTAGATAAAATAAGGCATGTCATAAGAGGCATTGTTTCTTTACTGCGTCAACCATCATAATGCAATGTTACTGATTCTCTCTCTCTCTCTCTCTCTCTCTCTCTCTCTCTCTCTCTCTCTCTCTCTCTCTCTCTCACACACACACACACACACACACACACACACACAAACACGTACGTACACACACACACATGCTCTCTCTCTCTCTCTCTCACACACACACACACGTACGTACACACACACGTACGTACACACACACACACACGCACTCGTGAGGAGAAATAAAAGAACATAAATTGGGTAATATAATTTTTAACCTCCAAAATAACACCCTCACACATTAGCATATCAAATCACAGGTAAAATCACCACTCCTACAGCCTCCAATCACACTTAGAAAAACAACCACAACTTTAAAAATGACCTTTCTCCAGTTTTAAGAAATTTAAAGTCATACCTCCTTCCAAGACGCTAAAAATTACGTTCCTTAACGACAGAGATAGTTAAGCCTAATGACACGTGACAGAAGTAATGAAAGCTCTTCGTAGGCATGCACTCAGAGTAACGATTACATCTTCTAAAACAAGTCCTTCGCAAGAAGGCAACCGTCCTAGCCCTTGGTAGAAAAGAGAGTCCGTGACGTAAAACCGTAGTGTGTGCAGAAATAGCAATGTCAACAAATGTTTTGACAAGCTGTGACAGCTTATTGAATTTCTTGTCAAAATATTGGGTGATATTGATATACAACCGCTCACACTGAATATAGTGCGTGTGTGAGTGCATATATATATATATATATATATATATATATATATATATATATATATATATATTATATTTATATATATATATATATATATATATGGTAGGTAAATGCCCATTAAAGAAAACAACGAAAAAAATATTTGAAGTACTTATTAATTTCGTCAACTTATCTTGGCACCTTCTCAGAGTACAATCCACTCTAAAAGTAATTACACCACATGTTAAGAATAAAGTGCAAAATCTCCAAGCATTTTTTATTTAAATTTACGATATATTAAACGATGAACACTATGATAACAGAGAAGTAACAAATAAAGCTAAATATATAAAAAAAATCTGACAATAAAAACAAAAACAAAAATAATAAATTAAAGACATAGACTCAAACACAACAAACAAAGAATAATTAAGAGAGAATTTATAATAATTTTTAATTGTCACTCTTACTCCCCCTTCGAATGGGGGCGGACAGAGACAGGTTGGAGGGGGGAGTAAGAATGATACTCGAGATTTGAAGACAATGAATAGACCCATCATTTTTTTTTTATGAGTGACACCGGGACAGGCAAAAATGCCCTCATCAATAAAGGTCCGGGCACGAGAAAACACCAAGACTAAGGAAAAGAAAAATGTTAAGGACAAGGCAGAGATGAGTCCTATGACCACAAGAAATAGTAAACACTCTTACTGTTAATGTGTCAGAAGTAGTCCCCATTCGAATGGGGGTGGACACAGACACGTTGGAGCAGAGGGATTAACGCTGGATTCCCTTCCTTCATGTTCAGGCTGCGGGATCGAACTTTAGTTAGTCAAGTTTATTACTTCTCGACTAGTGCGCTCTGCTACTGAGCGGCTGCGGCCTCCAGATATAGCAAAAACTAAATATCGAATATTATATGCATCATGCGCGCCCCGTCACGGTCTGAGGTTAGCAATGGCATGCACTCAGGGTAATGATTACATCTGCCAAAACAAGTCCTTCGCAAGAAGGCAACCGTCCTAGTTGAAAAGGGAGTCCGTGACGTAAAACCGGAACTGAACTGCAAAATTTAGTTAATTCCTTTCCTTAACAAAATACTTATTTTGAGTACTTTAGCGCTTTCAAACAGTTTTGAATAAATACTTAAGCTAACTGTCATGGGGGGGGGGGAGAATTTCGTGTTCAGATACGAGGGTCTTCAGTCAAAACAACTGGGGGCTAGGTTATTCTCTCTCTCTCTCTCTCTCTCTCTCTCTCTCTCTCTCTCTCTCTCTCCTCTCTCTCTCTCTCTCTATTCTGGGACAAACATTACACTCTTCTAATTCAATTTGGCAGCAACAAGCTAAATAAATGGAAACTCATTTTACCATCCATTCACCGTCATCAGTATCAGAGGAAAAAAAAATGAGATGCCGACATTGAAGAGAACCACCATAATTATACTTAGAATGGAAGATACTCGCTCGCCCCCTTTCCTCGTCACATAAATACGGAAAGGAAAAATCAAAGGTAATGAGAGAGAGAGAGAGAGAGAGAGAGAGAGAGAGAGAGAGAGAGAGAGAGAGAGAGAGAGAGAGAGAGAGAGAGAGAGAGAATAATAATAATAATAATAATAATAATAATAATGATAATAATAAACTTTTATTTCCATTATACAATGGGTATTCGTCAGCCGGGGCAAGCCCAACCCCAAACTGTAATGACAGAGAGAGAGAGAGAGAGAGAGAGAGAGAGAGAGAGAGAGAGAGAGAGAGAGAGAGAGAGAGAGAGAGAGAGAGAGAGAGAGAGAGAGAGAGAGAGAATGATAATAATAATAATAATAATAATAATAATAATAATAATAATAATAATAATAATAATAATAAACCTTTATTTCCATTATACAATGGGTATTCGTCTGCCGGGGCAAGCCCCAACCCCCCACTGTGGTGCCTAGCCACAGCAGTAACCTGCCAGTAAACAGCTTAAACTCTCGGTCTTGGACGGGAACCGATCTCTTGACCTCGTGTATGCGAAGCCAGCGCGTTACCACTGTACTAAACAAGCAGAGAGAGAGAGAAAGATATATATATATATATATATATATATATATATATATATATATATATATATATATATATATATATATATATATATATATATATATTATAGAGAGAGAGAGAGAGAGAGAGAGAGAGAGAGAGAGAGAGAGGAGAGAGAGAGAGAGAGAGAGAGAGAGAGAGAGAGAGAGAGAGAGAGAGAGAGAGAGGAGAGAGAGAGAGAGAGAGAGAGAGAGAGAGAGAATTAGCTCATAACGAGAAAAATTTTGAAAAAGTAAGAAAACGCCCCCATACACCTAACTCCACCAATTTTATTTTTTTTATTTAAAACTTACAATTACTTACAACTTAAATAGCAAGTTTTTTTTTCTCGAATAATAGTCTCTCAATTTGTTCCTATGAGTTAGATTTATGGTTTTGGTTTTACGTCACGAACTCCCTTTTCAACTAAGGGCTAGGACGGTTGCCTTCTTGCGAAGGACTTGTTTTGGCAGATGTAATCATTGCCCTGAGTGTATGTCCTTACTAACCTCAGTCCGTGACGGGGCGCGAACCCTCGACCTAAGAGTCACGGACGCTACCATTTTGCCACGGAGAGTAAAATCAGTTCCATTAAAGCCCAAAAACCTATTCGCAAGATGATTATATATCATCGGTAGCACTGTGGTTAAAGCAGTTGACTCTGAAAGTGACAAACCCGTGTTCGAACTCACAGTGGGACGTTAGGATGGGCATCCATACTTAATTCCCCAGCTCGAACTTGTGTGTCCACCCTTATTAGTATGGGAAATAACTGCGACATAAACGGACACACAACAACTACTGTGATCCAATTGCATTTTCCCGTTAGCCTCCTGGCTAGTACAGTAGTAACGCGCTGGCCGAGGGATCGCACCTCGTCCAGGAAAGAGAGTTTAAGCTGTTTACTGGGGAGGTTACTGCTGTGGTTGGGCACCACAGTGGGGGGTTGGGACCTGTGCCAGCTGGCGACCACCCTATGGGTCCTCCATGACCCGTTCCATCCATACGTGGGTGGAGAATCTAAAACAACATCTCGGTAGAAAAAAAAAATAAAGGAGGTGGATGAGTTAATTCCCTTGCCAAAACCATATGAACTTGGAGGGGGAGACACAATTTTCCCTCCTTTCTACGAGTAAAAGTGAGAGAATATGAGCTTAAAGTGTTATATGAGATCAAAATGGGCAAGTTTCCAAGTAAGCGAGGAGGGAAAAGGGTGCCCCAGAGGGGGTAAATAGGACACAAACAGATAAGGTCACGATGAAGAAAGGTGTTGGCCGATGACACAAGCAAAAACTCAGGGTCGCGATATTTAATTATAAGCCAGTGCAATCTGATACTACCGCGATTGAGCACAGGAGAAAGGTTTACTTGCTAATCAGAGATACTGGGCGAATGAAAATTCTCTTACTTGTGAAACTAGTGTTCTCCATTTTGAGAGCAACAATCCTTCCAGTAATGTGATATCTGTTTAAACATATCAAATAGGGTCATATACCACAATCCTCTCTCTCTCTCTCTCTCTCTCTCTCTCTCTCTCTCTCTCTCTCAAATAGGGTCATACCACAATCTTCTCTCTCTCTCTCTCTCTCTCTCTCTCTCTCTCTCTCTCTCTCTCTCTCTCTCTCAAACACACACACACACGCACGCATGCACACACACACATATATATGGTCTTTCGAGAATGAGCACATCATATCTGATTGGAAAACATACAAGGCGCGCGCAGTTGACGTAAGACAGGTGAGAATTGAGGGGGAAAATATATTTCTACAGTTATACCGGTACTCAGAATGAAGGAGTCAGAGGGCAAAACAATTTTTAATTTGGTCTCAGTCATCTATTTGACTATTGTCTGACCCAGATACAATGTCCAAAAACTTTATTTTTCATGAGTATGACACCGGGACAGGCAGAAACTGCCCTCATCAATAGAGGCCCGGGCACGAGAAAATACCAAGACGAAGAAAAAGAAAAAGGTTAAGGACAAGGCAGAGGAATTTGCATTCCTCCATTGATAACTGGTGTATCGGTAAGACAAAATTTAAAGAATTATGAAAGAGACTGTCTGTTCGAGCTTACCACGGGGCGTTAAGAAGGGCATCCAGCATTCATTCTCCAGGTTCAACCTGTATGTGTCAAACCCCCTTTTGGAATAGGGATTAATAATAGCAATAGCCTATAATGGAAAACACTCTATTACTGTAACTCTAACGAAATGTATAGCAAAACTCCGGCATCAAAAGCCTTCATTCCTAACAATAGACGCTTTGCCTTACTAGTAATAATAAAACTACATATAATACTTCTACCAGTTTAAGTGTCACAATTAATCCTTATTCGAATGGGAGAGGGGATATGACCCCTCAAGACGCCAAGATAAGTTATCATGAGGGGAGAGAGTGGAGAAGACTCGTCCACAATCTCTCAACAGACAGTTGTTGTTGTTTTACGTCACGAACTCCCTTTTCTAATAAGGGCTAGGACGGTTGCCTTTTTGCGAAAGACCTGTTTTGGCAGATGTAATCGTTACCATGACTGCATGCCCTTGCTATCCTCAGACCGTGAAGGGGAGTGAACCCTTGACCTGACGCCTCAGAGTCGCGGACGCTACGGCTTGAGCCACGGGACTACTCTCAACAGACAGGCTGACGTAGCCTACCGGGCGACTAGGTGAGCAGGTGAGAGAAAGGGAGTGGACACAGTGAGATTAAGGCTGAATGTCTTTCCTACCGCCCCATGGTGGGAACGAACCTGCGGTAGTCGCTTCTCGACTTGCGCACTCTACCAATGGGCTTCCGCGCCCCCCAGCTATAAAATTATAGAGTACTTAACAGCACGAGAAACAGTTTACAACAATAGCAAATAATATTCTTCTTTACCAAAAAGTGGTGATGGTGTTCAGTAAAGCCAGAAAAGAAAAATGAGGAAGAATTAAGAACAAGAAAATCTTATTCTCATCGAAATCCCGTTTCTTTCTTGATTTTCTCCGTCTGCTTACTCGAAAGGCAACACCATCTGCACTTTTTTTTTTCCATTAATTCAATAACTATACATGGAAGAGCACGAGCAGGCACGCCCTGATATGTTCACTTTATATATATATATATATATATATATATATATATATATATATATATATATATATATATATATATATATATATACTAATATAATGACATCAGCTATAGATTGCCAACCCAGCCCTAATCCCCAAAGTATAAACAAAATTGTTTTCTTCTGTTTATATTAAGGAGTTTGTAGAGGTCCATCATGAAGTCGGGCATTAGCGCAAAATAAATTCCATCATCTCTAATATGTAAACAATATGGGTTGCATAAAAAAAATTAAATGAAAATATGAACACTCGTCAATGGCCTCGAACTATCAAATAACAGCACTCCAAATTAGAGAAGAAAATGCTTCACTGTATAAATATTGCATATATATATATATATTATATATATATATATATATATATATATATATATATATATATATATATCCACTCACTTTCCTCCCTCTAAAAAGTGGTGAATCGACAGATTGCGTGCATGTATTCCTATGCATCCTTATCACATGCATATGCAGTGTAAGGAAAATATTTATTCCTGCAGTATAATACTATGTGTTCTCTCTCTCTCTCTCTCTCTCTCTCTCTCTCTCTCTCTCTCTCTCTCTCTCTCTCTCTCTCTCTCTCTCTCTCTCTCTCTCTCTTTTTTATATATATATATATATATATATATATATATATATATATATATATATATATATATATATATATATATATATATATATATGAATAACTTTTACCCCGACCGGGACTTAAACCTGGGACTTATAATTACTAAGCCAAGGCGCTACCAACTACACCACCTTCTGTAGTGTAGTTGGTAGCGTCTTGACAAAGTAATTATAAGTCCCAGGTTCAAGTCCCGGTCGCGGTAAAAATGATTCATGTTTTCACATATGGTAATGTGCTTATTTGGTTATATATATATGTGTGTGTGTGTGTGTGTGTGTGTGTGTGTGTGTGTGTGTGTGTGTGTGTGTGTGTGTGTGTGTCGCGCGCGCGCGCTTGTCTCATTTTGTCTTGTTAGAAGGTTAATGCAGCTGGATACTTTGCTGCTTGTCTGGGCTAAAGATAACTCAGGAGTGTCTTGTACACCATTTTGCACTTCCCCCTCTAGACGCTGCTGATTAGCTTCAAAAGAAAGACAGAGTCAGTACGTTTGGACATCAAGCAGCGTTGCCGGAAGGATTTACTTGAGAGTAATTTGTAGTATTCCTCCCTAGTCATGGTAAAAAAATAAGAATGGACTCCAATTGCAATCCCTATACCTGAATTGGACAGAGAAATGTTGTTACTCTAAGGAATTTTGCGTAACGATTGACTTAGGCGGTTATTCTGTCGATATGAGAACGGTTTTTGAGATCTGTCCCATCTCTTACGCATAAAAAAAATATTAATTAATAAATTACTTAATTTCATATTGCTTACGTTCAATGTTCCGGTTTTACGTCACGAACTCCCTTTTCTACCAAGGGCTAGGACGGTTGCCTTCTTGCAAAGGACTTGTTTTGGCAGATGTAATCGTTACCCTGAATGCATGCCCTTGCTAACCTCAGACCGTGACGGGGCGCGAATCCTCGACCTGATGCCTCAAAGTCGCGGACGCTACCGCTTAAGCCACGATGACTATATACTCAGACCTAATCTAACTTAGATGGGAATCATGAGCCTAAATTTTACGAGCAGCATAAATATAATATATCTTTCTTTTTTTATAATGAATGGAAAGATAAAGACAGTACAGGAAGAAGTGGAATTTATGGAAAATTTAAGGTAGCCAAAAATGCTTTTCGCTGATACATATATATATATATGTATGTATATATATATAATATATATATATATATATATATATATATATATATATATATATATATATATATATATATATATATATATATATATATATATATAATTTTTGATATGCATCTCTGAAATTTTGGGATTATTGATACTTTATATTCAGAGGTAATTTTAATTAATAACTACACAACGCAACACCACTTAATGACTGCCAATTTTTCAAACTGGGGCCGACTGGTATTATTTTTAGCAATTTAAGCTTGGTATTTTGTTTATGGGTATTGCATTTTAACATTTTTCGCTTTTAAGTATCTACCTTTCAAATATTGGTGTTTTTATATATTTTTATTATTTGATTTTTCATGAGGTCATGTGTGGGGATCTGCGTATGAAGAGACGAGGGGCGTGGCACCTCCTGACTGATGACGCCAGAAGGTATGACCAATGGAGATCATGGTTGCAGAGCTCCGAAAGGCGAGTAACCTATATCTGTTCTGATAACTATAATTGCTACACGCTTGTTTATATGTTAAGATAAAAGGTTCATATAAATGTATTAAGATCTCTGTTTTACCCTCGTTTAAGAGTCCTCTGATGTTATGTTTTTATTTCCTTGGGTATTTTGTGAATGAAAACTACAACCTTTAGAGGAATTACAAGCTTTATATCAGAGGGCAGTTAGACTAGGAAAATACTAAAGTGAAATAGGATTAGATATTACTATAAAAGAGCCATGAATGATAGGAGGATGGCTGTCAGGGAAACAAGTGAGCGTGCTAGGAATAGGAATGAGTGACGAGCGATTGTGACGCAGCTCGGATGGGCATCTGCTGTTACCACAGGGCTGCATCTTACAGAGGTAGCCCTGTGGTAGGGGCAGTAGGGGAGTTGGCATTTATGAAGCGACATATGTTGTGGAGGAGCCAGGAGGATGGGCTGTGGCACTCCAGCAGTGCCATCTGAACGGTTGCTAGCTCCCTCGTCACTGCCCCTGGAGCAATCACCTTGTTGTTTCTTTTATTGATGTCGGCTACCCCCAAATTGGAGGAGACAGCCAAGGTAGATATATAGAAAAGTTAATATTAATAGTGAGACTCCGTTTATGTCAGAGAAGATAAAGGCAGGGAAGATACTGATGACAGGTCAATCGATAGCACATCCAAGGGAAGATGCCATAAGGGAGATAAGCCTCTCAAACCCGAGGTCAAAACAACCATACCTTGAAGCAACTGAGGGAGAGCTTTACAACAGGAGAGTACATCGCTGTCTTGAAAATGCTTCCAGAGGAAAGCGAATGCTTGAACCTAATCACTAAACACATCTACTAACTCTATTAGACTTTCTTTTTCCATTAATGAAGCTGTAACTGGCTTCCCATATATTATCATTATTATTATTATTATCATCTCCTCATTGATAAATAGGCTTTGTTGACATTATATTTTCAACTCTGACCTCAAGTTCCAGCAAACTTATCACTGTTTGCTCAAACTAAATATTTATTTACGTCTTCAACACTTCTCATAATACATCTCGATGTTGCATGTCACCGAATATCATTTTCCTATACGACAAACTAGCTATTAGACAAATCTCAGTAGTGACAAATATCGTAATGTCTCTTTTACTAAAAGAGAAATTCAGTGATAACATAAACTAAGATACAGACATACTTACGTACATAGGCATACATACATACATATATACATACAGTACATGTTTCCAGATGATGAGAAGATTGTGAAGAAAGAAAATGACAATAACAATGGTAGAGAACTTCAAGCAGACCTAAATAGTCTGCATAAGTGGTTAGAAAAGTGGATAATGCATTTCAATACAAAATGTAAGGTAATGAGAATGGGTACAAGGGCAAGAAGGCCCAAGCTTAGTTACTCAATAGTATGTGCAGAAATTCAAAACACAGAGAATGAGAGAGAGCTCAAGGACTATACATATTGGCAGATCTGTCACCGGAAATGCATATAAATGGCGTAATAAGGGGTGGATATGCTTTCCTAAGGGTAGCCTTCGGAAACATGGACAAGAAAATGTTCAGACATATTTATGTAACTTATGTAAGGCCAAAGCTTGAATATGCAGCACCCTTTTGGAATATACACTTGAAGAAAAGAGGGTGAGGGAATTAGACTTACCATCACAAGAGACTAGAAGAATGAAGGGATATGGTGATGGTTTTTAAATTCCTTCAAGGTTGTGATAGAGTGGATGGGGATCGATATTTTGATATGGCTAGCTCTAGAACTATAGGTCATAGTTTGAAACTTCGTAAGAAAACCTCTTTGCAGGATGTAAGGAAGCACTTTTTTAGTGTAAGAATAGTTGATGATTAGAATTTGCAAAGCGAGGAAGTAGTTTATGCTAACTGCATTCATATTTCTAAATAAGTACCACTGAGTATAAAAATGGAATCGAGGGGTTACGAGCACAGGACTCTTTCACATAAGCACAAATAGGTAATTATAAACACTAAAGGAAACTAACCACGAATTTTAACTAATCAACATTTCTTCTAAAGAGACAAACTATAAACATAAAATAACAATAGCAAAATTAGTTACTACATAAACAATAACTTGATAAATTCAGGTGAACACCTTTTCATATATGACTCAAACACTACTTTCTCCCTCTGCCAAAGCAATCCACTAACTGTTACTCGGTCGAGGTCAACACTTAAATCATATATGACCTGGCAGTTAAGTTCATGGCTACGTAAATAATAATAATAATAATAATAATAATAATAATAATAATAATAATAATAATAATAATAATAATAATAATGTTCCGGTTTTACGTCAAGGACTCCCTTTTCTACCAAGGGCTAGGACGGTTGCCTTCTTGTGAAGGACTTGATTTGGCAGATGTAATCCTTACCCTGAGTGCATGCCCTTGCTAACTTCAGACCGTGACGGGGAGAGAACCCTCGACCTGACGCCTCAGAGTCTCGGACGCTACCGCTTGAGCCACGGTGACTACAATAATAATAATAATAATAATAATAATAATAATAATAATAATAATATTTATAATTACTGTAAAGCAATTTTGGAATTTGGTGCAATCATTGATAGGGCATTATTTGGTTGGTTTAAATAATTTGGGAATTTTTTCCCCTTGATCATCTTTCCCTGGTTGAAATATTTGATGAATTGCATGAGTTGCTTTTATATTGCTTATGTCAATATCTATATTCTGATCATATGCGGGCAATTTTAAGATAATACACACCTTAGAAAAATAATAATATTCATGAAATCAAAAAACATTGTATATATATATATATATATATATATATATATATATATATATATATATATATATATATATATATCATTTCTTACGTTTCAGGAGATACTTTGCAAATTGGGGAGTGAAAGTAAACTTTACAATAATAATAATAATAATAATAATAATAATAATAATAATAATAATAATAATAATAATAATCAGAAGGACTCCACGTCTTATAATGATGTAGTAACGTGAAGGTAACCTGAGGATAAGTGGTCAAACCCGATGGAGGGAGCGCTAGTGAGTAAGCCATAGTGGTAGGGATGTAGACATGGGATGGGTGCCGAAGTCACTGTAAGGGAAGAAGTGTCTATTTTATGTCTGGGCTGTGCCTGATGTCTGGTTCAGTGGTTGCTGAATTATCCATTTTTCATCAACTTTCATAACCCGTTGTCAATGAGAAGCAAGCATATGAGACTTTTGTAAAAGAAATGAGAATTTGTTAAGAATATGAGCCATGACTCTTCTGGGTACGACTGGGTCTCGCCAGTCTCCTCCACACGAAGTCAAATGTGATTACTGTATAATGAGACGGAGAGAGCGTAGGAGCTCGATTCTACAGTACACGCCAAACTTTTAACTTAGGAATGCAATGCCCAAACACTTTTGCTCTCTCGTGCTTACCTTGTGTTGAGAAAGAGGTCCTAATAAGACTATACATCCGATGGCAAGATATATCCTCATTTTGGCTTTTGTACAAAAATAAAAATATAACACTTTAAGTGGCAGTAATCCAAAGGAAAAATTAAAAACACCCTCACACCATCACTTCTGAACGTGCACTGAGCAAGAATTTGCAGTGTTGCCACAAAGCGTAGAGACTACGCCAAATGAGCCAAGATAACCACTAGACGTACGCCGTCCTGGTTGATCAGAACAGATCTCACAAAGCATTTTATTCTAATCAATAGTATAAACGGCACTAATGGGTAGAATAAAGCTAAATATACCCTTAATTTAAGTATTACATGACGAAATCTTCCATTATTTTCAACTGGGCTTAAAAACAACATCAGCGTTGTATAGCGAGTAAGAATAGCTGAAATAGCGAGCTAGCCTTCCAGCATTCATAATACGCATGCGCAGTACTTACACCTGTGAAATGGGTATTATTATTATTATTATTATTATTATTATTATTATTATTATTATCCTTGTTGTCTTCGTTATTGTTGTTGTTAGTTGTTATTATTACTATTTTTATTATCAAAATTATTATTATTATCATTATTATTATTATTATTATTATTATTATTATTATTATTATTATTATTATTATTATTATTATTATTATTATTATTATTATTATTATTATTATTATATCTCGCACCTGCTAGCTCAGTGAACTGGAATGGACGGGTGTGAGGGGAATTGCCATGTGATGAATCGGTGTGGGCAGACCAGCTGCGGTTGTCGGACCTCGTTATAGAATATCTTTCCCTGCCTACCAATGATTGACCCCAGCAGGGTGGAAGGGGGAAATGAAGTAACCCTTTATACCCAAGGAGTTGAGAGGAGTAGTTGAGGTATGTGTGAATCGTGGTAAATGCGCATTTCTTGACTCAGCCACTTCCCCTTACAAGGGGAAATGTATAAGTATGTATAATATTATTATAATTATTATTATTCTTATTATTATTATTATTATTATTATTATCATTATTATTATTATTATTGCTATTGTTTTTTTCAGTTTTCTCGTTTTTTTTTTTTACAGTGAAGATTGCACATTCAAGTAAAAGAACATATGTAGATCACACAATATAGTAGCACCGATTATTTCCTAATCTATATTAATCAATTTGAACACTAAACTTCTAATAGGTGAAAATATTTTGAACAAAGTTTTAATTTATAACCATTCACCGGGTAATTAATTCATCGAATAGCTCTTAAATAATGGATTATCTCATAGTTTTAAACTTCACATACATACAGGGGCCACAATTGCCCTTGTAAGGGGGTGGCCGAGTCAAAGCGAACAAATTCAGCAAAGTCTAATATACCTCGATTATTTCTTTTAGTTCCTTAGGGATAATGGGCTGCCGCAAGTACCCACCACCACCGCCTTGCTTGAGTCATCCACAGATTAGGTTAGGCAAGGATTTTCTGCCGTGAAACTCGACAGCGGCAAAATTGCCTTATCAATATGTGAATATATATGTCTATTTATTCCCAGTGATACGCAATGAATAGCTTCTTATCCTATATATTTTTAAATTGATATATATATATATATATATATATATATATATATATATATATATATATATATATATATATATATATATATATATATATATATATATATATATATATATATATATATATATATATACGCAAATACGCAAGGAATATGTAATTATGTGATATGACTATCTCGAGTGCATGACTGAAGCATTTGCTATAATCACGTCCTAAAGACATATTTAACAGTCTTGGTGATTATATCACTACCTCTACTAGACCAATTATGGACGGGCAGAAAATGAACAAAATGATACACCGTTTCACACCACAGTTAATCTCGATTTAAATAGGGATGGAATCAGGTATAAGGTGAATTAAGGCAATACTATAAACACATGTCAATCTCTTTAATTTTAAAGCTAAAGGCCCGATTTCTTAAACAGTGTAAACCTAGGATACCATATTGTTAGTTAGCTATACATACACAAATGAATTTTATAAACGCATATGACGCGGTTTTGTGTATGGCTAGGATCCCGTACGGAATCCTAGGTTTACACTGTTTCAAGAAATCGGGCCAAAGAGCGGATGGAAGCATCACTGAGACGGATGAATTGATATGCGAAGAACTGAATAAGAAGTTTAATTCAGTATTTACAGTAGAATATACCCTACCCCCTCAGACTGCAGAGATAGAACCTCATGGGCCGGTATTAGAGAACATCATCTTTTCAGCCACAGAGGTATGCAAATCGCAGATGGAGTTAGATGTCCATAAAGCTACAGATCCTGATGATATATCCCCTTATGTACTTTAAGAAATGTGCTAAATCAATATTGGAGACACTATGTATCATATTTTAAAAGCCGCTGGAATCTGGGGGAGATTCCAAGATGTTGGTAACAAGCAAATGTGGTTCCTTTCTTCAAAAAGGGAAGGAGGGATACAGCTTTAAACAATAGACCTGTTTCCTTGACCAGCATAGTTTGCAAAGTTATGGAGAAACTACTAAGAAAACACGTCTCTCTTCACTTGGAATCCTTCAACTTTTTGTCAGTGACAACATGCTTCAGAGAAGGTAGATCAACAGTAACAAACTTATTGGAATTTTATGATGAGGTAAGCCGAATCTTAGAGGAAAGAGAGAGCTGGGCAGATTACATATTCCTAGACTTTTAGAAGGCTTTTGATACGGTCCCTTAGAAGGAAGGGAACAGAGGGTTAGAGTAAGACACTCAGTGTCTGAGTGGAGAAAGGTTAGTAGTGGGGTTTCACTGGGTTCAGTTTTAGGGCCACTTTTGTTCCTTGTACATGTAAATGACCTACCAGAGTCTGTAAATTGATTCATGAATTTGTTTCCAGATGATGCAAAGATTGTGAAGACAGTAAGTGATGAGAACAATTGTAGAGAACTCCAGGAAGACCTAAATAGTCTGCGTTAGTGGTCATAAAAAATGGCTAATGAATTTCAGTACTTATAAATGTAAGGTAATGAGAATGGGTATAAGCGCAAGAAGGCCCAGCTTGAATACTCAAGAGCAGAACTTCAAGAGACAGAGAATGAAAGAAATCTAGGAGTAAACATTCTGGCAGATTTGTCTCCGGAAATGCATATAAATGGCATAGTAATGGCAGCATATGCCTTCTTAGCAAATCCTTCAGCCACATGCACAAGGAAATGTTCAGAAAGATTTATGTAACCTATGTGAGGCCACAGCATGATTATGCAGCTCTCTTTTGGAATCCACACTTGAACAAGCACATGATTAAGCTGGAAAAAGTTCAGAGACATGCCACGAAACTGGTGCCAGAAATTCGCAATCTCAGATATGAGGAGAGGCTGGTGGAATTAGACTTACCATTACTCGAAGCTAGAAGAAAGAGGAGGAATATGGTGACAGTTTTTAAATTTCTTCGGGGTTATGGCAGAGTGGATAGGGATCGATATTTTGATTAGTACAACACTAAAACTAGAGGTCACAGTTTGAAGCTTTGTAAGAAAACTTCTTTGCAGGATGCAAGGAAGTACTCTTTAGTGTAAGAGTAGTTGATGATTGGAATTCGCTAAGCGAGGAAGTAGTTAATGCTAACTCAATCCATAGTTTTAAGGACAAGTATGATAAGTATCACTAAGTACAAATACGGAACCGACCAGTAGACGGGGGAGTTACGAGCATAGGACTGTTTCTCGTAAGCACAATTAGTTAATTTCTGATTTCTCTGTTTTTTCGGCACCTTTAGGTGTGTAAAAGTTTCATCGCAATATCTAGTCTATAGAGATAGGAATTATAATTTATTTTTCTGGTTTCTTGAAGAAAAAATTATTTGCCGATAATCCCCAGTAGTCGCCGTGGCTCAAACGATTGCGTCCGCAACTCTGAGGCGTCAGGTCGAGGGTTCGCGTCCCGTCACGGTTTGAGGTTAGCAAGGGCATGCACTCAGGGTAACGATTATATCTGCCAAAACAAGTCCTTCGCAAGAAGGCAAACGTCTTAGCCTTTGGTTGAAAAGGGAGTCCGTGACGTAAAACTGGAACTGTCAATATTAATCCCCATTCGAATGGAGTTTGACACAGACATGCTGGAGATGGGAAATTAAGGGTGCATGCCCTTGCAGAATGAATCAAAATTCCTAAATGTTTAACACAACACATGTTACAAAGGCACACTAAATAAGCACTTTGACAAACTTGTGATATTGGCAATAGAACAACAGACAGAATGGATAACAACATAATTGAATGAGAGAGCCTTTACCTCAGGCATGCTTTTTATCATATAACATTTAATTTAATTAATATTTCATTTACTCTAAGACAAAGTGATATCAGATTTTAACTTGGAAATAATATGACCTTTTAACACGTCTGTTGTGGTAGCTCAGTGCTCGAGTCTAGAAGCGACCAATGCTATTTCCAGCCTACTGCTGGGTAATAGGAAGGTCATCCAACCTTAATCCCCCTACTCCAACATGTCTCTGTCCACCCCCATTCAAATGGAAATGAATTGTGACACAAAATGGTGTATGCAAAAGTTATTATTGTACCTATTGACACAGGTTCTTACGTCACTAAGGAGCAATATGGCACTGTATGGTCTACTAGATAAAAAAAAAAAAAACTTTTTAGCTCATTATATAAATATATTTCTGTGTCTGATATTTTCATATATTATATTAAAACTGAATTAAATAATTAATGGTTCATCTTTATGAAAAAAAAAACCACACACTTCATATAGGATATATATTAAGCCTGGTCAAAGAGCATAAGGGTCAGCTTGCTTTTATCTTTATAACATATGACTCTTAAGATCAAATAAGCTCATTATTATGAACCATATTTTGCCCCTGGCCGGATTCGAACAGCGGATAAAGATGTCAGCGCTTTGATACATTGATTGTATGTCCTAGGCTCGAATCCCGGAAAAAAATGAGTCTCATATTACTAATATTCACGATATTATTATTTTACTGTGACATGTTACCATGTTTTAGTGAGTCGCTCTCTCTCACTAGCCTCTTTGAGACTAGAGTTTGGTGTTGGGTATGTATTTTACTGCCGAATACCATTCCTTACAACAACTCTCTCCATTTACCCCAGCATGATTTACTCCTTTAGTGGGTGGAGTAGATTTACAATTAGAATAAATTTGCGGTAACCAATTCTTACTGTATATTATTCACAGAGAGATGATTAAAATACTTTGAAGAGTAGAATTAGTAGGTCTCTCCATTTTGTTACAGAATCCTAAAAGATTCATACTTTAAAATATTTTAATGGATAAAATATCAGAATTCAGTGTATAAAGTTCCAGAGTATCTTTATTTGAAGATTAAACTTATAATATATATCTGGGTAGATACCGGGCATTAAATACACCACAAGTATGTAGTAAAATCAGAGACTTAGAAGCACATCCATTTTGTGAGGATAAAAAGAAAACGCGACTTGTCCTAAAAGACAAAGCCAGCACAAATTCTTGTTGATGGGGCCGATGGCGTTGTTCGTTGCATATCCCAACGAGAAAATGGCGTCTAAGTGGCTTTTCTTATGTGATTATATTTACTAAAACGTGCTGCCATCACATTATTATATGTTTTTTGAGCGTCGTAGACATTTTAAGAATCTTGGAAGCGATTGGTGAGTGTTATTATTTAACTTTATATCTTGTGTCTATTTTAGTATTATTTTAGTCAATTATTTCTGTTGTTGGGAGACGTTCAGCGTTACTGTTGTTGTCGAGTCAAGTGGACAAAGATTTTGCAAAAACATTTTGCATTTGGCTGTTTTTTTTTTGTCTTGATTTTTTACTTGAAAGATTAAATGTATTTGGAAATTAATTTTAATTATTTGGCGTGCTTTTGAAGGCCTAAACGTAAATATAAATAATGGTAATTGTTTGTTTTGTTTGTTAGGCAAAAAATAGTTAGATTAGTTAGCTAAAGTCATTAACTGTTAGAGAAATATATTCTCATTGGAATTAGTTTTTAAAGTTATTTCAGAGTTTTCCGTTTTTTTTTTCTCACCTAAACTTCATTATGGAGGAAAACAAACTAGTTTGGAGCTGGGGAACTATGGGCTCCATTTCGGTTTTGTCACCTCAATAGGGCGAGTGGTCTAACCATTGTGCTACCGCGGTTCCCCCAATTTAAATCTCATAGTGCTAGTTAGCAAAAGTTTACAGGTATAGCAATACATCAGGGGACCAGAGCTACCCTGTACTTTGAGCACTCCGTAACATAGCCGTGTTCAAGCCCCTTTTGGGACGTTAGGATAGGCATACAGCCTCAGTTCCCCAGCTCTAACGTTTGTCTATCCCTGCAATGAGGATTAACTGTGACATATAAAACAGTATAGTAACGCAAATTATACCACCGTTGCTGCTTTTTGACAAATGGCCAGAGCGCAAAGTGGAAAATCTTGAATTATTACTGGTTTACAAAATGAATATTAGTAATATTACTCCACTGAGTTAAATTGGTTCAAGTTAGGTTAGTAAATGCAGATTGGTAGTTATTTACATGTTTTGACTAGGTTGGTTGTAGTTTGGTCAGTAATTGGAAGTAATTTTTGTTTGTTTTTGGTTAGGTTGGTTAAAATTAAGTTACTAATTGGACTTGATTGTTCTTTAGTGATTTTGGTTAGGTTGATTCAAGTTAGGTTAGTAATTAGAAGTTATGTTTCCTTCAATGTTTTGGTTAGGTTGGTTGAAGTTATGTTAGTAATTGGAGGTTAGTAATTAGAAGTTATGTTTCCTTCAATGTTTTGGTTAGGTTGGTTGAAGTTATGTTAGTAATTGGAGGTTAGTAATTAGAAGTTATGTTTCCTTCAATGTTTTGGTTAGGTTGGTTGAAGTTATGTTAGTAATTGGAGGTTAGTAATTAGAAGTTATGTTTCCTTCAATGTTTTGGTTAGGTTGGTTAAAGTTATGTTAGTAATTGGAAGTTGGTTCTTTAGTTGCTTTGTTTATTCATTCATGTTAAAAACTTAGTGTATATTCCTCCTTAATTTGGCCCATAGATGAATCTTTGGTCAACTCAAAATTGCTTCCTGGTTTTTAGTGTTCAAATAATCTCTCTAAGATTGGTGCAAGAAGTATTGCTTCTTGCAAATCGAGTCATAACTAGTGATGTGTTGTCAGAACTTCTTGAATGGAAAAGGGATGTCTCCTAATTCCAGGTTTGACCTATATTGATAGATTGGTAAGAACATGGGCGCTATCTCCAGATCCTCTTGCGTTCCCTCAGACGACCCCTCATAATTTTAGATTTAATTTAATGTAGTAGGTTGGCTCATGGCACCAGCTGCCCCTTGCGACACTACAGCTGAAGGATTTTTGAACTTAGGTCTGTCCAGGCCAGTTCGGTGTTAGGTCTTCCTTCAGTTACGGTTCTTTTTCTATGCCTACAGCTACACTGAATATTCTTGGATAATCATTACACATCTTTTATTATCCCTTCACATCTGACAAGTCATAACACTCCATCTCTGTTTCTCTTTACTTTTGTATTCTTCGTGCCCAGGCCTGATAAGGGCTGTTTTATTTTATTATTTTTTTTGGCCCGTCCTGGTGTCACAGTCATTAAAAGAAAAAAAACCTTTTGAGCAAATTATTGATTTCTCCCTCTTGAAATCTAATCTTCTTTTAGGATGCGCCCTCCTCTTAATAACATGAATACACTGGTGTAAAGGGAGGCATCGTATATGCATCCTTCCTTGACTGAAGTTTTGTGCAAGTCTTTTGGTATGGAGTGGCATTTGATATTTGAGATCTTACAGCATCTAATTAGTTTCCCAAGGAATGGGGTATTCACTTATATTGTGGTAGAGATTCCAAAAGGGATGCCATTGACCTCTCCATGTTAACTATAAAGAAGAAAAATAAAAATAGCCAAATAGGATAGCACAATAATCATCGTTCGATAGTGCAACATTTATTGCTTGCTAATGTAAAGAGAAACCAAAGAAATTACTCGATGAGTGACGTCGACGTATTTGTTGGAGTAAAGTATGAGACTAAAGTTGTGTTGATGTTTATGGCTTAGGCACTTCACGTTGACTGTCGCTGTGCTGCAAGAACCTGTCGAGAGTGCCATAAATGGTCTTGCTTTTCTATTTTTCAAAAATGAGCCTATATTTGAAAGTATCTTGATGGCTTGCCCCAATTCTTTTGCAAAGCATTAAGTATGGGATCATAGCTACGTTCATCATCTACCTTGGCTGTTTCCCCCTTTAGTTAAGGGGTAGCCGACATTAAAAAAAGAAAACAATCAGGGGATTACTTTGCTCTATGGGTAATGACGAGGGAACTAGCGACCGTTCAGATTTTTGTCCAAAATTATAGCGTGTTGCTTAGTACCATCACCAGCAGTTGGAACTTTTTTTTTAGGAATATGTTAACAAATAAACCTCAGATTACCACAAACGAGACACTGCAACTATTTTAACACATCCACTAGCAAGATGTTTAAAAAATTAGTATGCATCAACTTAGTTATGTGGCTAAGCAGTGGAATTATGGGTACTGAACATCATTTGTTTATACAGATGACTATCGTATTACTTTACATACTTAATATTTTTCTTATTTTTAGTTGTAAAATGAGTAAATACTGTATATTATATTATATAGTTTAACATTTTCCATCACATTAGTTTGCACTTTTCATCATTTTAGGTAAATTTTGTTTACATGCAATAAAAATGCACAATTTATACTGTGCACAATATTTATAAAATTTTTAAGCTTTAAAATGATTTTCTAAATTTTTTTTTATATACAGACACTCCCCTACTAACGAACTACCAAGTTACGAAGCTTCACAGATACGAACTAATACCTACTCATTATCTACCCATGCTTTAATGTATGTAATACTGTACTGTATGCATTACTTTACTGTATTATTGCAGTAGTATTACTGTATTAAACTTCATTAATACTGTATACTTTGTTTTATGTTTAATTTTGTATGGGTTTGACACCAGGACAGCAAAAATATAAACTGCCTTCATCAGTAAGGGCCCGGGTGCGAAGAAAACATCAAAACGAAGGAATAGCAAAAGGTCACAGACAAGGCAGAGATGAGTTAATGATACACAAGGGAAAAGGACAGGTTGCAAGAATAGTCAAAGTACTGAAGACCTAGAGATATGGTAGGATTAGGCCCTGAGATGAGGATGGATCCGCTTTTTGAAGGAAGATAGGTTATAAGACTTATGAAAGCCAGAAGGAGGTAGAGAGTTCCAGAGTCTGGAGGTAGATGAGAAGACCCACTCGCTGAACCAGCCATTCCGCAAGCTACAAATCTCCACACAGCACTGCATGGCAAGTGTTACGCGACCTCGACAGTGGGGGAGGGATGCAACTCGCCAACTCATCAGAGCAGCAATAGAAGTAGTAGCGATAGAAAAGAGAAAGGGGTGATACCTTACGGGGAAGAGAGAGAGAATCCAGATTAAAAGTAAGAGAAGGGTCATTAATGAGTCTGACTGCCTTAGATTCAACCCTTTCAAGGAGATACGTATAAGAAGAAGCTTCCCAGATATGTGAGCAGTGTTCTAAGCAGGGAGGGATAAGACCTTTATATATTTTAAGCACTGTAATTGTAAAGAGTTAAAGTTATGACGAAAACTAAACAGAACCCCCAATTTTTAGGATACAGATTTAGAAATTTTAATAATGTGATTCCTCCAAGACAAGTTAGAGGCTACAGTATATGGATTCCTAATATGTTGATAGAATTAAGAGGGTAAATTTCGTTAGATTCAAAGACAATAGGGCTATGAGGAGGAGAAGAAGATATAGAGATAGCTAGAAACTGTGACTTGGAGGCATTAAATTTAACAAAATTTTGGTTGCCCCACTCAGATACCTTCTGCAAATTGAGTTGGGAATAGCTGAAAGAGTGAAACGAGTATCAGTTGAAGGTTGTGAAGAAAAGGCAGAGGAAAAGTGAAGGGTAGAATCATCGGCAAAAGCGTGAAGAAGAGAGGAAGATGGGGATTGTAGAAGATCATTGATGAAGAGAAAGAACAGCCTTATGGAACACAACTGGTAACAGGGAATGGGCTAGATGTTACACCGTCAACAACCACAAATATAAAATGGTCAGAAAGAAAACTGGAAATCAGGAAACAGAGTGAAGGGGTAAAGTCATAGGCAGCGAGTTTGGCCAACAGAGCCTTGTGCCAGACTCTGTATAAAGCCTTAGAGATATCAAGGTCGACAACTAAGGATTCCTCATAATTCCTCAGAGAAGATGACCATACATGAGTAAGATAGGACAGGAGGTCACCAGTGGATCTTGCATTTTGTAAGCCATGCTGGTGATTGAAGATAAGTGAGTTAGATTCAAGACGTTTCTAAAAGTGAGCATTGAGCAAAATTTCGAAAATTTTAGCGATAGAAGAAGTTAGGGCAATAGGTCGGTAGTTTGAAGGAATAGAGTAGTCATCCATCTTAGGAACAGGCTGCACAAGAGCATGCTTCTAAGATGAAAGATAGATACTGGTTGAGAGAATGAGGCAAAAATGATGGCAAAACATGGGAGCCAGTTCATCTGCAAACTCTTTAAGGACCCATGTAGGAATACCATCGGGACCAGATGCCTTGTTCGTCTTTAGCGAGAGAAGAACCTTATGAACTTTGTGTGTAAAAAGGGTAAGGGAGGGCATAGGGTTAGAGAGGGGTAAAGATTGAGGGAGAGATTGTCAGTGGGAGAGCAAGCTATAAAACCATCAGAACGAATGAGAGGGGGAAAGCTTGAGTTTCAGAAATTTTTGGAGAAGTTTTTGGCTAAGGACCAGAAACATTTGCCAGTGTGAGAGGAGTTAAGGTCATCAACTTTCCTTCTTATAAAGGATGCCTCAGACCTTCAAATCTGAGCAGTACAGCAATTCCTAGCTACAATAAAAGCAGAGTGAGTTAAATCAATAGAGGCCTGGTACGACTGGTTTGCTCGATCCCTTGCTTGAGTAGCGGAGGAGCAGGCATGGTCAAACCAAAGATTAGGGGGAGAAAAAGTTTTCATAGAGGAGGGAATGTATGCCTCCATTCCCAGTGTTATGATCTCGGCAGCTTTTATGGTTACCTGATAAGGGCTGCGGGACTGAAAGCAGTAGTCATCCCAGGGGAAGTCAAAGAGGAAGTTACGCAAATCTTCATGTTGGGTACGCTCAAAGTGCCAAAGGCAGTGCTGAGTTGGAGGGATTGATGGAGGGGGAGCAAAAATGGAAGAGAGTGAGATCACAGAGTGGTCAGATTTAACAAGAGGGGAAAGCTTATAATAAGAGAAGTTTAAAGGGTTAAAAGTAAGAAATAGGTCTAGTTTGTTGGCTGCACGTTCGTGTCGATCGTTAACACGAGTAGGATGTTTGATAATTTGTTCTAGATCATGAGTATTAGAGAAAGCAAAGGCCTCACTTCTTCCCACATTAGTGTGAGAAGAATTAAGCCACCCACTGTGGTGTACATTGAAATCTCCAATATAGAGAACTTCAGCATATGGGTGAGAAAATAGCAAAGATTCATGGCAAGAGGACAGATATTCAAAGAGAAGCACAAAGTCAGTGGAGTTTGGAGAAGATTAGCAGAAGCTAAGGAGTAGAGTGGTAGTGGAGAGATAGATATTCAGCCAGAGAACATCAAAGTAGTAGACAAGAAGCATCAAAGAAGACGGTAATTATTACAAAAGGTTCCAGGACCCATTGTTCCATATATCCCATTGTAGAGAGTGAAAGAGAGATTCTTCTCCCAGTGATATCAGAATCAAAGGGTCCTGGAACCTTGTGTAATAATTGCAGTCCTCTGGTGCTTCACCAACATATATACAGTACTGTACATACAAAATATTGAGTTATGAATTGTTCGTAAGTTGTGTTTAAGTAAAAAAAAAAGTTCTCTACAGTACATATATATGCAGTACTGTACAGTACTTAGGCGAAAGACACATAACATCTGCATAAAAAATTATAAAGTATAGAGTATTAATTAATTTTAACATGTTCATAAGTTGATATTTTGTATGTACAGTACTGTATATATGTTGGTTAAGCATCAGAGAGGACTGCAATTATTACACAAGGTTCCAGGATCCTTTGTTTCAGGTATCCTTGTTGAAGAGAGTAATAGAGAGAGTCTTCTCCCAAAGAGTTAATAGCTCTTTTTATCAGAAATGTCTTCAACAATGAAGTACCTTTTGCCTTTGAATATGAGCTGAGAACTTTTCTCCAGAAAAGTGTCTCCAGCAAAGATTGTTTTTTGGTGTGCCACATTGATGCTTCACCAACATATGAAATATCCAGAGATTTCTTCACTACCATTCAATTTTTATCAAACCTTGGATAAGCACCAAGGCATAGCAAGTACAGAACAATCTTTGCTGGAGACACTTTTCTGGAAAAAGATGTTTGGAGCTCTCTGGAAGTGGAATTTCCTGGTCTTTGTCTTGTGGAGAAGAATCTCACTATCACTCTCCTCAACAGGGATATTTGGAACAGATGGTCCTGGAACCTTGTGTAATAAGTACAGTCCTCTCTGATCCTTCTTAACTACTACATAAAGCATAAAATATGCAGTATGAATGCATTATAATACAGTAATGATAATGTAATAATACAATACAGTACAGTAATACGTACATAATACATGAGTAGGTGTTTGTTCGTATCTGTGAATGTTTGTAACTGTTGTTCGTAAGTAGGGTAACTTTTGTACTTTGTTTTATGTAGTAGCTAAGGGTCTTTAGCCAAAGTACTATACAGTACTTTTTTTTACCTAAACACTACTTACGAACAATTCTACTTGCGAATGGACTTTTGGAACCTAACCTGTTCGTAAAGTGGGGAGTGACTGTATTTTCATTCATTTTTATATGGATTTTTATTGTTTTTAGGCAATTTTCAAAAAATTTATGGGATTGTAATATATTTTTCCTAGCCTTTGTAAAGTTGCATAAACTAGTGGTATGTATTCAAAAATAATTTTTCATGTTATTATTAGTAAACTGGCATAAAATTTAGATTGATGTGGCCATCAATATTGTGTTACCATCTCAAAAAGTAGGATTACAACATTAAGTTAATAAGAATTGAGATGTTATCTGCCCATCCTCAGTTTTTTAATTAAAAAAGAAACAACATTAAACAAGGAGGGATTGCAAGGCCACCAAGTTTCCTGTTCCTTTGGACTTTTTATATGAAGGGTTTATAAGGGCAGTAATCTGTTCCGCAGAGAGTAGTAGAATGCTATAACTGTGGGGAATTCACTCATCAGGTCCAAAGATATCGCTTTGACAATAAACTGACATGGAAATTGCAATCAGCTCATCCATATTTCAAAGATGTTTTTAGAAACTCTTTCCTCTTTTGTTAATATTTTTTTTTAATCCTCAGGTAAGGTTAGTGAGTCAATTATCTAATAACAGTACAATATTTTTAAAGATATTCTCAGACCAATGTAGTAGGTTAGGTTAGGTTAGCAATATTATTGTTTCTTAGATTTTTAGAATTAGAGCTGTTTATTCATAATACTTTGCTAGGAATAGACTTCATTAGCATGGATAAAGCTATAACACCTCTTGATAAATTCGTCACGTAAGTTAGTGAAAGACATAAAAAAATCATTTCCTCCTAGGCATATACTTATATTGTTCATATTGTTTGTGTTTTGAAAGGTTGGTGTGGCTGTGCAGCTTGAATTGATTCGAGGCATCAGTACTGAAGTCTGAGACTAAGGAATATTTAAGCCCTTGTGACTTTTTTGACACAGATATTTTGAGGTTTTTGCCAGTGACTGTTAAGAAATTTCCCACAATGTCTGAAAATAAGTCTATTACTCTTGATAACCAGCCACATACATTGATTCTTGAAGATCATGAACTTATAGAACCTTATGGTTCACAGGCAGAAGGAAACATTGGAATTATTTGTGAGATACAAGAGATAAGTAACATTGATCCAACTGTGGAGTGTACTCCGGACATCTCCAGTAGTGTAACAAATATTCGCAGAGAACGTTTAAGCAAAAGCAGAGCAAAGATATTCATGAGACAGGAAACAGAGAGCAATCGAGATGATCTGGAAAGTAATTCCTCTGATGTCCAAGATGATAATGAGTTCCTTGAAGTTTGTAAAATGGCTGCAAACAAACGGATGATGGCAATGCAGTCCGAGGAGGAAAATGGTTTCGAGTCGGACGACGAAGAGCGACTTGCACGTTCTACAAAACGCTCCAGACGTCGTATCAAAAAAGAGGTTGTGGATAACGATGAAAAGAAACACATATTAATTCACGAAGAAGCTTGTTTCCTGTGTGAAGAGTCTTTAGAAGGGGAAGTTACAGTGATGACAATGAGACTTCATGTTCCCTTGCCCTCAAGTTTCCTAAGCCCTCTGAGTCTTCTTCGATATTATGGGGTGTCATTTACAGTTTCTGATGTGGAGTTAGGCAATATTGTTAAAGTTAATGTTTGTTGGAAGTGCCATTCTGTGGTGTTGGAGGGTGACAAAGCATTTCAAAATTTTGTTTCGATTGGTGCAAGTATGAAAAGTATGTGGCCAAAGAAGACTCAGAAATGCATGCTGTTGAAGAATTTAGAAGAATTGTGTAATTTTGAAAATCTTGAGAATTATGAAGAAGAGAAAGACGAGATCGAATTAGTTCCTAATAAGTATGCTGGAAAGAAACGCGACAGAAATAAAGAGAAGAAAAAAGCAAGACCCAGCGATTTGCGCGTACGAATGTGTGAGTTGTGTGGCACGAGCTGTGCTGGAATTGGCAATTGGGAGGATCACTGTAAAGTTGATCATAAAGTCACCAAAAACTGGATCAGATACACTTACCAGTTTTCACTTAAGCAGTCCATATGGAAAAAGCTGAAGGAAGTGATATCTGAGGGGAAACATGAGCAAAAAGTCAAATGTCCAGCCTGTAAATTAGACTTTGAAGGGAAAGATCTGTCTGGGCATATCGTAAGCTATCATAATATTGCTGTAGATGAAAGCTCTTTAGTCTCTGGGTATGAGAAACAGTATATGATTCATACTGATCATACTAATATGGTAAGTGGACATCCCATGGCTCATCAACATTCCACGATAATCAGAAGTCATGCAAACGATAACAACCATCAGATAGTACAACCGTGTGACAGTGTCATGGAGACTGGTAATATCGAGTACATGGATGAAAGAGTTTCACAGATTGGTGTTGTGTGTAATTTGTGCCATATATTCATAGAAGGATCATTGCTCGAACACATAGAACTTAGTCATATGGACATTGTAGTCCTACTAAAACGAGACCAAACGGAAGTAAGCCGTTATAGGATTGTGACAGTTACAGCCTTAGAAGCGACTGATAATCTGAGATCATATAAACCAAGAAGACTTTGGAAGAAATTAAAATTTTCATGTAATATATGTGGAGTTGATAGATTCTCTGACCTCATTAAACTTTTAGATCACAAGAGGACCCTACACAAAGGTTGTGAGGAGTCCCGTCTGGAATACGATTCCGCATTAGTCGAGTGCCAGTTTTGTGGTTACAGAGTGATTGGCACTCCTGCCTTGCGGCTTCACACTATCGAAAAACACGTCCAAGCAGGAGATCAGTGTTCCTACGAATATAATTGTAAATTGTGTATATTTCAATCGGCTAGTAAAGAAGACTACAAAAAGCACATGGAGACCAAGCATGGCAAAAACTTCAATCAACACGTACAATGCGAGGTGTGCGGCAAAATGGTGTCGTCTAAGTATATTGGTGTTCACCATAAAAAAATGCACTCCCAGTCCAGGAACTATGCGTGTAACATGTGTGACATGAAATTCTTTGATTGTCAGTCTTTAAAAGTTCATTTCACAGAAGAACATGTTGACAATGAATATGAGTGTGAAACTTGCCAGTTGAAATTCAAAAAATATCACCAGTTGAGACAGCATCGTATTTACATGCATAGTACGAAAGTATTCAAATGTCTGTATTGCGATGCAACTTTTAAGAGAAAATGTGACCAATCGTCCCATACAAAAAGAAAACACATGGAAAGGGAATACTATTATTGTAATTTCTGTTCAAAACAATTTAACGACAGAAGTAAACGCAACAAACACTTGATAATGGTACACGGCGTAAATCGGGAAGATACCTGGTCCGAAAATTTTGCGAGAAATAAACGTCAAAAAGGTTGTTTCCACCAAAGACCTGCAGTCAGAAATGAAATAGAAAGAAACCCTCAGTCTATGCATACCATGGAACAGAAGGAGATGCATATTCAAAACAGACAAATGCACAATCCTACCGACGGAACATTAATCATGGAACAGGTTCCACAGTTTGGTGGGATGGGGTTCATGCACCCACACTTCACTATGCATCATTAGTAAATGTACAAAATATGTAAAAATTCTGTAGTATAAAATATAAGTAATATTCCTATGGAGTCTTTCTATCTTGTTCATTATTTATATGATTACTTAATTTTTTATTGAGACAATAGTATCTTTGGTAGAATTTAAACAAGGCTTGAATTGCTGAATTAGATTTTTTAATTGCAAATAATTGGGTGAATTTTATTGATTTATTAGTCTAACAAAAATGCAAATATATTATAGTGGTGTTGTTGTTGTTATTATTATTATTATTATTATTGTTATTATTACTATTATTATTATTATTAATTGTAAAAAATCTTGAATTCATTTTTGAGACATATTTTTCTAAGTGTAAAGAAAATTGTAATTACTATTATTATTATTATTATTATTATTATTATTATTATTATTATTATTATGATTATTAATTGTAAAAAATCTTGAATTCATTTTTGAGACATTTTTTTTCTAAGTGTAAAGAAAATTGTAATTTTCGAGAAAACAGAAAATTGTTTAATAATTTCAGTTATAGAAAACTTTGGTAAGAAAAAGAAAATAGACCTATGTAATATATCTTTTTATTAGATATGAATCTTATTGACTTTGTTCCGAAATGTTTAGAACTGAATATTACCGACTTTGTTTAGGTATAAACATTTTTGAAGTTTAAAAATATTATATCAAAGAGTTACTTTAAATGCAAGTCATACCTTATTTCATGAACTAAATATCACTACAGAATGCCCTCCACATCATCATTATATTAAAATGCCATAAATTAACCAGATGTATTATCAATTCATTTATACTTTAATTTATTTTGTACAGTCGTCCCTCTTCTCTATATGTAGTTCCACCACTCACATTATTAAACAGAAGCTCTCCTATGTATGAACAACTGAGTTATGAACATTCACAGATACGAACAAAAGCCTACCCATTATCTACCTGTGTATTAATGTATGTATTACAGTACTGTATTGTATTATTACATTATTGTTACTGTGTTAAAATTCATTAAGACTGTATTCTTTATGTTAGCCTAAGTACTGTACAGTACTACATATGTATGCACTGTACAGTACTTCTTTTCATCTAAACACAGCTAATGAACAATTCTACTGACAAACGGACTTCTGGAACCTAACCCATTCCTGAGTAGGGGAGTGCCTGTAAAAATCGTCAGTATTCATGGTCCTCATATAGGCACTTGTCTTATTATCCCTTCACATCTGACAAGTTACAATACCCCCCATCTCTGTTTCTCTTTATATTTTCTTCGTGCCCAGGCCCGATGAGGTTAGATTAATTTTTTTTTTTTTTGGCCCGTCCTGGTGTCACAATTATTAAAATAAAAAGTGTTTATTCTTCACATAATATCTATTCCCACCCTCTGGTATATTTTAAACAATTTCTGCATTACTGTACTTTAAAAAATTGCATTATATAATTAAAATTTAGGTAAAAACAGTACTGTAGTTTAGTTGTGCTCGAATTGGAGTTGGTAGACCCACGATGGAGACCACCATGGGATGCTAGGAAGGCCGTCTTGTCTTCATACCCCAGCCACACTTTCTCAAGGATTTATTGTAGAAATTATCCCATTGAAGGTTGTAAAAGCCTTCCTGGGTGTGGATTGTTTTTTTTTATTTATTTATTTATTTTTTTTTTGAGCATTGTTGTTCAATGTATTTTAAGGGAATATTTTTCAGAAACTATTTTGTTCCAAAAGAGTATTTTCCGACTGTGTAAGTTTAAAACTGCTCTATTTAAAGCCACATACGATGAGGGACGTCTGTACTTTCTTTTAATCTTATGGTACATTACGCTATTACTTAATATTTTTTACTCATTATAATCTCTACTTTGGTGACATTATTTTTTTTTTTTTTATAGCTTTTAAACAGTTGCATATTTTAAAAAATTACTACTACAGTTGGACAATTCTCGTACCATCTCAGACTAAAGCCTGTGATATATTCTCTTTGAATATGATTGCCTTATTGATCTCTTAATTTGATTTTGTTATTTGATTTCTATCTTTAAGGTATTATTTTATTTTTTTTAATGATTTTGTTGAACTTACTTCTTGTCTTCATTTGCCCTTATATACTTTTTAGTGGTTTAACAGATTTGAGAGTTGATATAAATACATTACTTTGCAAATCAGTTTGTTTTTTCTGTATAAATAACGAGTATAGTTTTATTGAAAGCTTGTTGTTATTATATATATATATATATATATATATATATATATATATATATATATATATATATATATATATATATATATATATATATATATATATATATACACACACACACAGGGAGTCCTCATATAACGTCAGGGTTCCGTTCTTGAAAGGTGACTTAAGTCGAAAATCGACGTAAGTCGGAACTCAGATTCAGACCTGGGTCCCCCCCCAAAAAAAATAGGGGGCCCCTATGTTCCTAATCATTCTTAAAAATTACAAAAACTAATCTAAATACTATTCTTAAGCTTTAATATTAACATAAAATAGAGGTACTGTATAGTATACATGTACTTTACAGTATAATAAAACAACACATACGTAAAAATATCTGCACTATATTTAACTACAATACCTGCACTGTGTTACTGTATTGTACAAAACCTTAAATAGTACCTGTACAGTATATTGTACTCATGTGGTGTGCTTACATAGGGAGGGAAAGACTTGCTTATCAGGAGAAAGCTTGCTATGTCAGCTGCTGACGAGACAGAGGCAGGCAGGTGAGTCTGAAAAAGCAAAAGAACACTCAATACATAATCTATAGAAAACAAAACTATACAATATAAAACACACATAAACATAAAAAGTATTATGCTAGTATCTCATTTTTTATCAAGTTAATGGCTTTATTTATTTTTTTTATATATTTTTTATATATATTGAAAAATAATGTTGAATTTAAAAAGAAAAAATACAGGTCTATTTTTTTTCTTTTTAACCCATTACTTCCAATTTCCACTCCTTGGGTACCAATCCTAATTTTATTATATTATAAAATAGTGCAGTTAGTGGACAACTAAGCTCTCCCTTGCACTTCTTTAATACTGTAGCATAAATTTCATCAGGTCCCGGAGATTTTTGAGTCTTTAATTTATCTATTTCTTTTATTACATCCTCCCTCGTAATATTTATTGTGCTAAGTATATGATTGGGATGGTCTGTGTATATTTATTTTACCTCTGAAATATATTTCAATGTTTCATTGGTAAATACAGATAAGAAATATTCATTTAAACATGTACACATCTTTTTATCATCATCTTTGAAAGGACTGTTGGCTACTTCAAGTGGTCCAACTTTTAATCCCTAGAGGATCACCAGGAAGGAAGGGTAAGGGAAGCAAGACAAAAACAGATATATGAATATATAAAAATGTAACAAATGGATGAAAAAAAAAAAAAAGCAGCCTTTGTCGTAAACTGGAAACAACATATATGGAAATGACGTTATGTGAAGACTCCCTGTACATATATTCAGATTAGCACATTAGCATATGTGAAAACATGAATCATTTTTACCCCGACCGAGACTTCTACCTGGGACACATAATTACTGTGCCAAGTCGCTACCAATTACACCACAGAAGGTCTAAAAGGGAAACAACCTTACAGCTTTTATCTGCTATACAAGGAATGAATACATTCTATCTGAATGCATTCATAAGTTGTGCTCAGGTAAAAAAAAAAAGTACTTTACAGTACATACATATGCAGTGCTGTGCAAAACTTAGGCTAAATACACTTAACTACAACATAAAACATAAAGTAAATAGTATTAATGAATTTTGATGCTGTAATGATAATGTAATAAAACAGTACAGTAATACATACATTAATACATTGGTAGATACTGGGTAGGTTTATGTTCATATCTGTGAATGTTCGTTACTTGGTTGTTCATAAGTAGGGAGCTTCTGTATATATATATATATATATATATATATATATATATATATATATATATATATATATATATATATATATATATATATATATACATATATATATATATATACTGACAGCTGACTTAAGTCGAATTTCGACGTAAGATGGGAAAGACCTACATTCGAACCTAGGTCTTCGAAACAAAGTTAAAAAAATGTACAGTATTTAAAACATAGGAAAATATTATAAATTCTCAATCTATGATAAAGAAATACTAAAATTAAACTTAATAGTATTTCTTACCTTTACTTTTGTAACAAATTATATCTATAGTATAATTACAGTGCAGTATATTATTGCTTACTTTTACTTGTGTAACAAATTATATCAGTAGTAACATAAATTGTATCAATAATAAAATTACACTACTGTACAGTACATTATTTCTTACCTTTGCTCTTGTAGTCAGCTTGCACACTGGAAGGGGTGTTGCAAGGGAGGGAGAGATTGGCTTATTGGGAGGTGGAAGCTGGAGAGGCAGGTGCTGAGGAGACTGGGGCAGGTGAGTCTGGAGAGGCAAGAGAACATACAGATGATGATGGAGATACTGGGGCAGGTGAATCTATAGAGGTAGAGGGTATGGGATCTTTTGGTGGGGGCTCTACCTTCATGAAGAATTGGTCATGTCGAGTCAGGAAGGATGTGCTCTAATTCTCCTCGTATATTTCCTTGTAAAATTGCAGGGCATCATTGATCCCCCTCTCAACCTTAGTGTACCTGGGAACATTGGGGTCTAGACCCTCGAGCTTTGCCAACAAGTTCCTAGGGCTTTGGTCTTGGTAAGTCTTCCTCCTCTTCAATCATCAGCTTTTCCAGTTGAATGAGGTCCTCAGTAGATAAGTCCTCACCATAAGATTCCAGGAGCTCGTTTACATCATCAGCCTTCACCTCCATCTCGAGCTCCTTAATCATGACAACTACGTTCTTGGTTACAGCCTCATCTGTTTCCTCAAAACCTCGGAAGTCATTCACAGATTAGGGGCATGTTTCTTTCCATACCCCATTCAAGTTGGTTTGCAGCACTTCCTCCCAAGCATCAGCAATATTCATCACAGCATTAAGAATATAGTATGACTTTCAAAAGTCCTTGAGAGTTAGGTTCTTTTTCTTCTCAGTTGCCCTGAGAGCCATAGCGATTGTCCTTCGGAGTTAGTAGACTTTAAAAGAGGCAGTTGCCCCCTGATCCATTGGCTGTAACAGGGAAGCGGTATTAGGTAGTAACCACATAGGACCAGCGTCTAAATCTAATCAGTATCTCCACCAGATCTGGGTTGAGAGATGGACCCGTTAATAAACAGTCATTAAGAGAAATCCCATTCGGTTCCTTGGCAGATGCATAAAAAACTGATCGTACTTTTGTATTGCTACTGTCTAACCCAGCGTTTCTCAACTGGTGCGCCCAGAAAGGTTGCCAGGTTTGCCGCAAGTTAATGACTATCTCATGATTTTTATATATAAAATAAAATTGCATTTTTAAAAAACTACAGATAGGCACATGGCTCCTATGTCTGAGTCAAGTCTTCGTCGTTTGATATTTTAAACTGGATGCTCATTTCCTTAATCTTTAAAAAGGAATGGTTAATTCTTTCCCTTTTCCCTTCCTCAAGAGATTTAAATTGGTCATTGTCTCTCTCTCGTGAATGATTGATATATAATCTTAGAACAACCCGTCCTAAAGCGTGTGAGTACATTTGAGTACAGGAATCTGCGTTAATCCTTTGACCTAAGTACCGTGAGGAACATCTTAAAAATCACACATAAAGAGACGCCCAATCATCAATTTTGGATTTCCATCAAAGAGTATCCTTCAATAGCTCATTAAGCATTAAATATTTTATTGCAGTTCTCCACATCATACCTCTGTGAATTAGGGTTTTTTGCATTTATCAACATTGAATGTAAAAATATATCAAATAGTAGATGTATTGATGAGGAAATGAGAGTATTCTTTTCACATATAAGGCCTAATATTAAAAAAAATTGCCAAAGCACATCAAGCACAGATTTCAAACAAACATACTTGATATAATTGTATTGTCTTAGATACACATGCTTATTTCAAGAGCCTTTTTTTATAATTTTCCTATTTTACAATTTTATGGATAATTTTATCTAACTGGTATATTAAGCGCGCCTCAGAGTTTTAATTACTCTACAAGTGCGCCCTGATTTAAAAAAGGTTGAGAAACACTGGTCTAACATAACATCAGGTCTGTGGGGCATGTAGTAAATGGGTCCATGATGTTCATTTTCCTCTAATGGCACCTCCTCAATTATCCCCAAAGACTCATATTCATCAAAAATTTTCATATACTCAGCCTTTAAGTCTTCATCCTTATGTAATTTAACTAAAAGCCTATGTAATCTCTTCATGGCTTAGTTTTCATTGCTCATCAATATAGCTTTCAAAGTGTCATGTTTCCAAGGTAACTGAACTTCATAAAAGTTATATTATCACTAACTCTTGAACTACTTCATGTCTGATATCTTCCTTACATTCTTGGCTAGTACTAATGCTAATGGTGTCTAGGTCCCAAAATTTTGAAATATCAGCATCAGATACCCTAGAGATATATGAGAGTTGGCATGATGAAGACTCATAGGTTGATGTTGAAGGAACATTTAAAGGGTTAGAATATTTACTAATATTTTCAGACAAAGTCCAGCCAAACACAGATTTCATGGCAACTGTATTGCCTATCAGAACAGCATCCGTAGAGGTAATGAGACTCCAGTAGTAGTCCAGACCAATGAGAATATCTGTGTCTAAAGGAGAACTATGATCAAAATCATCTGCTAATTTCAAATGACTAAAAGCATCTAAAATGTGGGCTGGAACTACTGGTCTTATTATGGTTTCATATATTTTTGGAATTTCTGCAGCTACAATTGAAATAATATCACCATTTTCATCTAAAACCTTTAACTTGTATGCATTACTTTGTATATCTGTGTCAGAACTATGACCGCCAAAAGTACTATTAGGGACTTCAGTGCTTGTAACTCAATCTGGCTTACACTTTCCAACAAACTTATTTCTAAAATATGTACGATCACAACCACCATCAAACAACAATTTGGCAGTGACAATATTCCCCTCTCTATTCACTACCTTTACCTTTGCTGTTTGTAATATAGTCTTATTCCTACAGTGGCCTAACAACATAGCAAGTGCTTGTGGGCCCTTCTGATTATTTTCCTCTACATTTACTTTGGGGACCTTATTTGACTTAATACCGCACATTGTAACATTATGATCACTTTGGCACTTAATACACTTTCCTTACACTTTCTTGAAATATGCCCACTATTTAGGCATCTAAAACAGACACCTAACTCCTTTATCTTGTTAAACCTCTGCTGCCCATCCAGTACCAAGAACTTGTAACAATTTTCAGACCTATGGTTTCTCTTATTACAAAATACACAACTCAAGCCTTTTGTTGGGGAAACAGCATGCAAGGCTGAGGCTGTGAACAGTCCTTCCCTACTTCCTTTACTAGACCTAAAACCTTTCTTTCTTTCCCCATTCTTAATTCTAACATTATTTCCTTTATACATTTCACTTCTCTCTAAAACTTCAATTTCTTTTTGTAACCAATTTAGTAAGCAATCAAGATTACTTTTATGTCTACTACAGTTTCTTGACCACCTAACCATAACTCTGTTGGCAGCCTAGGGACAATCATAGGAGTTAATTGAACTTCACACTTTTCCGGTAATTCTTCGGGCTTATAAGCTTCTTGTATGCTTGACTACTTCATCACAAAGTCTCCACAGCTGTGTAGTGTAGTTCTTTGCCCTGGTCAAAAGGCACTTGAAGAGAGAGAAGAGCTTGGACATGAGCATGGATGATACACACTAACTTGCCAAATCGTTACATAAGCAGGTCAACAACTGTTTTATAGCTGATGCTTGTGTGAGGCTCCCCTTCTACCACTTCCTTAGCAGTGCCGTCTAATAGGGACAATAAATTGGTTAACTTACTAATGATAGGCAGTTCCAAGTTATGTATATGCGATGAAAATTGCTCCCAGAAGCTCTGCCACTGTGTGTTGTCACCATCGAAGTCTTGCATGTAAAGATCTTGTAGTATTTGCAGATTCTGTAGAAACCTTATCTCCATCATCTGCAATCAATTCCTTAAGTTTATCAGCACATAAGAACCTCTTGTGCCAGGCCTCTTGCCTAAATGCATCTGCTTGGTCCAAATAATCTAATTCCTCAGGGTCTATTGCTTACTCTCTCTCTGACTGCACTTCTCATTTAGCAAGTCTCATCAAATTCCTCTCAACTGTCAACTAACTCAGTAGGACTTCAAGCTAGGAAGCTATCTATTTTGGTACATGCCCTAGTCACCCAACCTCATGCTGCTACCTTGGCCTTTTGGAGCTGCTCTATTGTCTCTGTCACACTTATTAATAACGTTCTTGGGTTGCTAAGTCCTGGGTCTGGGCACCAAAATGTCAAAGATTCAATAATTAATTTTAGGCAAAGTAAACAACTGGGTGACTAAATCCTTTCCTATATTTTCTCTAGCAAATACTGTCTCCTACAACCTACTAAACATTTCACTAAAGTGCAAATATCACTTTTGTTGAGCATACCAAAAATATAGAACATTATATAATTTTCCATAATAGCTTCTAAATCAGATACCGAAAATTAATTACATTCTTGTATTATAATGAAAACATTTCCCGGAAAAAATATTGCAGGGGGAAAAAAAAAATAAAATAAAAATAATAATAATAATAATAATAATAATATGCCAGTTAACGATTTATGTCGTAACTAATGTAAATGTTTAAGCTATCAAAATAATATTCTAATATTTGACGATAATCATTCAGTATAACCAAATATATAAACAAATAATTAAATAAAGCCATTAACTTGATAAATACAAATACAGCTGTGCTGCTAGCTGTACATTTGTGTGTATTTCAAATAAAATCATATTTAAAGTTAAAGTTTGCTGGGTTTTAGCCCTCCTATCAGGGACGTCACCCCTGTTCTGACGGACGTCAGCCGGTGCTAGCCCCAACCCCCTACTGTGGTGTCCAGCCACAGCAGTAACCTCCCCAATAAACATCTTAAATTCTCTTGCCTGGACGAGGCTCAATCTACTGACCTCGCAATGCAAAGCCAATAGAAACCTTCAATATAATCAGATATTTAAATAATTGATAAAGCCATTAACTTGGTAAATATGAATACAGCAGTGCTGCTAGCTGTATATTCGTCCACCGCACTCACAAACTCTTCAGTGAGCCCTGTTTAAATTTACTGCACCAGCCAGGTAGGTCGAAAAATTAATTTATTAATAATTTCTTAATAATTTATTGGCCTCTTAAGTAGCAGCAAATGGATGTAGCTTGGAACGACATTATATGAGGACTCCTTGTGTATATATATACATTCAGCTCTTGGAACAACGCAAGGATAGGTTCTCAGAAGTGAAGTGTAATGTAAAATTCGCATAATGTAACCAGTCATTTACCATAAGAAACCATTATAATAGGCATATATACATTCCACAACCGTACATAAACACACTATGCCAAAGATATAAGATAAGTAAAACATATTTTATAAGAACAGAACAAAGCAAAAAGACCTGTAGTTATTTATATTAACATGCAAGTAGTGTAGAGTATAAAAGATATACAGACTTACAAATAAATACTGTACAGCAAAATAAAATCAAAGAACCCTTATGTGCTATTGTAAACAAATATGACGTTAGCGGTAGGAGAAGGAGGAGGAGACTTGAGCAGTAGGAGAGGGAGGAGAAGAGGAGGATTAAGGGGGAGAGCAAATTACTGGTTGTTGTTGGGGTTAATACTGGGTGAAGAGTGACTGAAGCACATGGCAGCATGGTGGGAAACTGCCTCAGAGGCCAGCCCTTAGTTACTAAGCATCTATTTTTTTTGCTTATTCTCGTGCTCACGTGCATAGCTCGCGCATTTCGTATTTTTTTACCATTATTTTTTGGAGGTATTATTCCAATTTCGCGTATTGTAGCAACGCGTAAAAGGCGAGTTGAGTGTATATATATACACCTTGTTCCTTTTTTCCGCGTTTTTTTAACCATGAAATTGCAAGAAGGCCCCTAAATTATAGTAGTAAAAAAATACGAAATTCGCGAATAACGCCCATGAAAAAATATTCTTTAAAAATGTTTCATTTTAGTAAAAACTTGACCGCCTCGGAGGCATTTTTCCGCCATCCTCCTCCTCTTCTACCGCTTAATGCGATCAGATATTATAAAGAAAATTGAAAACATATTTTCAATATAATATCGTCAGGGAAATAGTGTGTGAGGGTGCATCAGCTGATACGGAAGTAGCAAAACGTTTGCCGATAGAGGTTCGTTCTCCCGCATCCTCCTCCTCTTCTACTGCTTAATGTGATTGAATATTATGAAGAAAACTGAAAAAAAAGCATTAAGAACAAACAGCAAATAAATTTTCAATATAATATTGTCAGGGAAATAGCGTGCGAGGGTTCATCAGCTGATACGGAAGTGTGACAAAACGTTTGCCGATAGAGGTTCGTTCTCCCGCATCCTCCTTCTCTTCTACCGCTTAGTGCGATCGAATATTATGGAAAAAATTTTAGAAAAGCATTAAGCACAAACAGCAAATAAATTTTCGATATAATATCGTCAGAGAAATAGCATGCAAGTGTGCATCAGCTGATACGGAAGTGTGACAAAACGTTTACTGATAGAGGTTCGTTCTCCCGCATCCTCCTCCTATTCTACCGCTTGGTGCGATCGAATATTATGAAGAAAATTGAAAAAAAGCATTAAGAACAAACAGCAAACATATTTTCAATATAATATCGTCAGGGAAGTAGCGTGTGAGGGTGCATCAGCTGAAACGGAAGTAGCAAAACGTTTGCCGATAGAGGTTCATTCTCCCGCTTCCTCCTCCTCTTCTACCGCTTAATGCGATCGAATATTAAGAAGAAAATTTAAAAACAGCATTAACAAAAAACAACAAACAAATTTTCGATATAATATCGTCAGGGAAATTATGTGCGAGGGTGCATCAGCTGATACGGAAGTGTGACAAAACGTTTGCCGATAGAGGTTCATTCTTCTGCACCCTCCTCCTCTTCTACCGCTTAATGCGATCGAATATTATGAAGAAAATTTTAAAAAAGCATTAAGAACAAACAGCAAACAAATTTTCAATATAATATCGTCAGGAAAATAGTGTGCGAGGGTGCATCAGCTGATACGGAGGCGGCAAAACGTTTGCATCCTCATACTCACCGCCACCATCAGTGTTGCCAGAATAGATGAATGAGAGAAATTATAAATATAAAAAATATACATGTAAGCTGGTAAGTTCTTTCAAGTATCTTAAAGATGAAGTACATTTTTATTTAAATTACTGTACTATCATCTTGTAATTAATATATATCGTAAAATGTACCATACATTTGAAAATAAAAACTTCTGCTTTATCTGGCAACATTGGCCACCATGCACGTTCCAGTGTATGCCTGTTGCTCACCACATAATAGAGTGCATTAATTTGTTTACTGTACATTAAATCTGTACATCTTGTGTACTGTACACTATTTGCAGGTTAATATAAATAACTACAGGTCTTTATGCTTTGTTATGTACTTATAAAATATGTTTTACTTATATCTTTGGCATAGTGTGTCTATGTGAGGTTGTGGAACGCATCTATGCCCTTTATCATTGTTTCCTATGGAAAATGACTTGTTTGTTCACGCGATTTTCCATTTACCCGTCACTTATGAGAACCTATCTTTGCGTTATTCTGAGAACTAGTGTATATATATATATATATATATATATATATATATATATATATATATATATATATATATATATATATATATATATATATATATATATATATATATATATATATATATATATATACACCGCTAGAATTAACGTGAGGATAGGTTCTCTAAAGGCTCGTGTAATTCAAATAGTCTATTTCCTTAAGGAATAAAGTTAATATACTGTACATAGATACGTTCCACAAGTGTGTATAAACACGCTATTCCAAAGAAAAAAGCTAAGTAAAACACATTTTACAAGTAAGTAACCAAGCTGAAATACATATATAAGTAAGCTAAAAATAAACAAGTACAGTAATAAAGATATACAGATAAACAAAAATAAAAAAAATCGACTTACTCTATATACGGTGGACACCAGGTGTGTGGTGGCGGTGATCACAGTGCTAAGCCATAGCAACTCTATGACTGGGATTTTCACCCTTATTGCAAAGTCCTCTTGGTAATAGTGCAACAATGATATATGACTCTCTCTCTCTCTCTCTATTTATTCAATTTATTTATTTATCATCTCTCTCTCTCTCTCTCTCTCTCTCTCTCTCTCTCTCTCTCTCTCTCTCTCTCTCTCTCTCTCTCTCTCTCTCTCTCTCTCTCTATCATATATATATATATATATATATATATATATATGTATAGAGCGAGAGAGAGAGTTTTAAATCATTGCTGTACTAGTACAACAATGACTTATGTACAGTGGTAACACGTTGGCTTCGCATTCACGAGGTCGAGAGATCGGTTCCTGTCCAAGACCGAGAGTTTAAGGTGTTTACTGGCAGGTTACTGCTGTGGCTGGGCACTACAGTGGGGGGTTGGGGCTTGCCCCATCCGACGTTATGAGGATGGATATCGGAACTAAAACCTGGCAACCTTTACCTTGATCTTTACTTAGAAGTGTACTCCTAGATTAGTAACAATACCCATTGTATAATGAAAATAAATGTTTATTATTATTATTATTATTATTATTATTATTATGTAGAAAATCACTCCAATAAGGGTACTGACCGACCACACTGCAAAGAAAGTCACAAGCTCAGGTTAGTTGTTAGGTCCATTTTCCTTCCACTCAGTACCTAGTTTTTCTTGCTCGTGTTAAACGCGTATTTCGGTTTTTTACTATTATTTCGTAGATGCGCTAATCCAAAGTCGCATAGTTTAAACTCGCATAAATTGCGAGGTGACTGTATGTATATATATATATATATATATATATATATATATATATATATATATATATATATATATATATATATATATATATATATATATATATATATATATTTATATATATATATATATATACTTTGGCTGTTTGCCCCTTTAATTGGGAGGTAGCCGACAGCAAAAAAAGAAATCAATAAGGGGATTACTTTGCTCTATTTCTTTCTTTTTTGCTGTCAGCTACCCCCCAATTAAAGGGGGAAACAGCCAAGGTATATATATATATATATATATATATATATATATATATATATATATATATATATATATATATATATATATATATATATATATATATATATATATATATATAATGTATATGTATATGTATATGTATATGTATATGTATATATATATATATATATATATATATATATATATATATATATATATATATATATATATATATATATATATATATATATATATATATATATATATATATATATATATATATATATATATATATATATATATATATATATATATATATATATATATATATATATATATATATATATATATATATATATATATATATATATATATATATATATATATATATATATATATATATATATATATATATATATATATATATATATATATATATATATATATATATATATATATATATATATATACACAGTATTACATTATATTTTGTTTGGGGACTATGGCAGAGTCGTGGTCAGAGCACGTGACCAGGGAAGTGACAAACCCATGTTTGAGCCCAATGCAGGGTGCTAGGAAGAACATCCAGCTGTAATATTCCAGCCCCAACCTGTCTGTGTCCACCGTAGTAATGGGAATTAATAGTGATACATACTATGTCAAACATTTTATTTTTGTTGGCTGAATCCATTTATAGTTTTATATTAACAGACTCATATTTCCTTTGCAGATCTTTGGTAAAGATGGCTCACCAGCATGAGGATACAAGTAACATTAAGGTTCATGATGAGGATGATATATCATCTTCCAGCACAGTAGGAAGTGGGTCATGTAAAGTTCAAGAATCAATGGTAAGATTTCCTGTTGTCAATCCCACGAAAACCATACCCGATGTGGTCTTTGAAAATGATGCCATGCAGCCATGTAAGAATGAAAAACATGGCAAAACTAAACAAAATGAAAAGAAAGAGGATTACAGTTATGAAGGCCAGGCTTCAGAGATTAAAGCCGTTTATTATGTACCTTCGGTGTCCCCGTTGAATAAAAGAACAGAAAGTAGCATAGTAAAGCTTCCAGAAAAGGGTGGGGATTCTAAGTCAGTTCCTGACCAAGAGGCTAAAATGCAGAAGAAATCACCTGCACTTCCCAATATATGTCAAGTAGCAGAGAGTTTGCAAAAGGATAATGAAGATTCTGATTCAGAAGTTGAAATAAAAGATGGCTCTAATGTGCGAATTACTGGAAATAGCTTGAGAAAAACTATATGTATATCTGAATCGACTCTTGAAGACTCCTTCAGTAAAAGTAATTCATCAGTGACAAATGGACAGTCAAAGGAGAAGCCTCCAGATGGTTCACAATCCTCAGATATTGATATCAACACAATTTCTCAAACTGATGATTTAGTTAAGAGAACAAGTTCCATAGTATACAGAACAAAAGCATCGCCTTACAATACTCGCTTTGCTCGTAAAAAGGTAGAGACTGTGTCATCAATAAGAGCTGCATCTGGAATGACAGAAAAAACAGATTTTATGTCCGTAGAATATGAGAATACAGCAAATTACAATACTTCTCCTTCAAAGTCTGAAACTTCCATTTTAGAAGAAATAGAGTCAAGCAGTGGAGTTTGTTTTTTATGCAGAATGAACTTTAGTAATAACATGGGAGTTGCACTGAATATAAAGAAGCCGCTTCCATTGAGTAAAACTGATTTTACAACACTTCTAGAACACTTTGGTATATGCTGTCCAGTTAATGAAAAGGCAAATCTTGATTACATTCATATATGTAACATCTGTCATACGTTAGTTCTGGATGGTGATGCATCATATAGGCAGATTTTATCTGTTGCATCTGAAATGAGGGAACATTGGCCTGCCAGAGCCAGCAAATGGGATCCAACATTTACTATTAGACTTTCAAATGTTGCTGTTAATGCTTCTGATGGCAAAGTAAGTTCAGTGAAAAGTAATCTGGACTACGAAAGTCAAGACTTAAGAATATCTTTGCCAGAAAGGCAAGAAAGGCCAAAAAGGAGAGTAGGAAGACCACCCAAACTGTCCTATAAAATAAAGACAGAAAAAGATGAAAACTGGAAGCCATCACTAGTCATTAATGAACAAGGTATTCACCCTAGAAAGAGAGGTCGCCCTCCAAAAACCATAAGGAAAGAAATAATTGGGAAGAGAAAGAGAGGACGCCCTCGAAAAATTCTGATCAATCAAAACCTTTCTGACTGTGAAGACTTTATTTGTGGGCTTTGTGGTAAATCTTTTGAAGAGGAAAATGAATGGAGTAATCACTTTAAGTCTTTACATAAGATGATGGGAAGATGGGTTAAATACAGTTTGCAAAAGAAACTCAAGAAGGTAATTTTGCATCACATACAGCAAAGTTTTCACCTTAAGAAGTTCCCAGTGACAATTTGCCCAGTATGCACTGTGAAATTTTTTGAGAGAAACGAGTATATACAACATCTTAGAAATTTTCATAATATAATAGTTGATGAAGACTTCATAACAGCATTGCATGATTTTAGTACAGGATGTTACAATGCCGATGATGTTTCTGCGAGCGAAACTGAGAGAGAAGATGATGCCAATAGTGAGACTGATATTAACATCAAGAAAGAGGTAACATCCTCAGATGTACCTGAGAAGGTGTATCGCTGTAAAGTGTGTAATTTATCAGCAAATAGTGAAAAAGAACTCAAGGAACATACAGACACAAGCCACTTTTCTCTTGTAGTCATAGCTAACGATAGTTCAAGAGAAGTGGTGTTGCCAGAAAATAGAGAGTCAAATGAGGAGGAGAAAGCTGCCTTTGAAATATCAAACTCGTCAGAAGCTGGTAATGAAAAGGTAAAAGATAGTGAGTTAAAATGCAGTGACTGCAAAGAAGTTTTTGAAAACCGACTCAAGCATTTGGAACACATGCTCATCTTTCATGGAGCACTTGAAGAAAACCAAGAAAAAGGTATGGTGAGGTACGAATGTGAAGTGTGTGAGAGAAGAATTTATGGTCTAGCAGCATTGAGAGTACACATGAGTAAAGTCCATTATAAAACCCAATCAGAGTTTAAGTATATCTGTAACCTATGTATATATAAGTCGCGATCTAAAAGTCAGTTAGGAAAGCATATGAAGAGTAAACATGACGTGGAAATCACACCCTCTGTCCAGTGTGAAACATGTGGGAAAATGTACGGTCGTAACTATATTTTAAAACACATTGCCACTATGCATTCAACACAACCAAGAAATTTTCAGTGCAATTTTTGTGACATGAAATTCTATGATCTCGCTGGTTTGAAATTTCACATTTATCATGAGCATGCAAATAAAGTCTGGAAATGTAGCAAATGCCCATTGGAATTCAAAAAATATCATCAACTTCGCCAACATCGAATATTTCTTCATTCTACCCAAGTTCACACGTGCCCCGACTGTTGTAAGACATTTAAGAGAAAGGGTGATCTTACCGAACATATTAAAAGACTTCATTCACAGAGAGTTGTACTGTTGTGCCCTCGCTGTCCCAAACAATACGTTAATCGTTTCAAACTGCGTAATCACTTAATGAAACATCACGACGTTCCTTGGGAAGACACTCTTGCCTGGAATTATGCTCGTCATCAGCGTGCCAATAATTGTCGTCGAACTGAAGGTGGCATCTTGGAATTAAATAAAGATCAGCCTCAGTCAGAAAACAAACCTGGTATACTTGATGATGCTTATACTAATATTGTGAGATGTCCTGTGCAAGAGAGTGAGCAATTTGAAAATGCTTTTGGAGAGCATGAAAGTCATGATATGTTGAACAGAGACAAGGAAGAGCATGAATATCATGCTCAATATATACAGCATGGCAAACAGAATGTATTGTCTGCTATCAAGAAGGAAGAACCCGAAGAGGAAGAATACATCGAAATTATGGAAGCAACTGATGCATTTGCCAAAGATGGTATTACTTATGTTATCATTGAAGAAGCTTAACAGATATTGTTATACAATATTTTTAAGGATATGTTAAACACGTCAGTAGGTTGACTCACTTCATCTTTTTTTTTTTTATACACAAAAATAGTATTGTATTTAAGCATTTTATAAAGTCTTATTGTCCCTTTTGAGTACATTAACATCTTGATCTCTCTGCTATGCAGAAACTTTAAGAACATGACTTACAAGGGACTTGCAGCCAATGTATATGTATGTATATATATGAGATGATGTTAATCCATTTATATGTCACACTGAGCAGTACTGTAAATGACTATTGGCAGTTTCTTGACATCATTCACTTTATTATATTGCTACAGTTGCAAATGTAAATGATAAGGCTTTTGTTTGTACAACTAAAGAGTATTAATTCTTGCCTAGTATCTTTGCTCCTACTTACATCTAGTAACAAACTTTGCATCTAGTATGAAATGCTTTGTGCTTTAATAATGTTCATTTCTTCAGGATCTTGGAAGGAAAATACAGTTTCTCAATATATGATGTTAAAATGCTCATTTCAGTGGCATATTCATGAAGATGCAGTTGCTGGATTCTATAACATTGCCTTCTTTGAAAGTAAGAGACTGTGGGCAGAGGTAGAGATGCTTGAAATCACACTGGAGAACTCTGAAGATTTTGCAATAATGAGAATAAAATTATTTTGTTGAATATATAGCAAATATGATATTAGACATTATAAAGTTCATTCACTACAATTTAATCAGTCATTTGGTAATGTATTAAGATATACAAAATGTCATGAATCCAAAATTCTCTGACTTACAAAATAAGGTCAGTAATACTGTAATTAGAAATTAACAAGTAGTATAGAAGTATTAAGTGAGAAAACTGTTCCGGTTTTTACGTCACGGACTCCCTTATCAACCAAGGGCTAGGACGGTTGCCTTCTTGCGAAGGAACTGCAAATGCAAAAACTGCTGTCATATTTAGCAAGATGTATTTGAAAGAAAACTTACTGCCTAGTAAAATGGCTAAGGACTAGTAGCATTGTCATTGGGAGAGGAGTTAAAATCAACTTTCCTTCTTATAAAGGAAGCCTCAGACTTTCGAATCTGAGCAGTACAGTGATTCATAGCTACAATAAAAGCAGAGCGAGTTAAATTGGAAGGAGAGGCTTGGTAAGATCGGTTTGCCCGATTCTTGGCATGGATAGTCATGGAGCAGGCACTGTCAAACATAGAAGTTTATGGGGAGAGAGAGTTTTTTTATAAGAGGGGATATAGGCCTCTATTCCCTTGGTTATATCTCGGCAAGTTTTAGAGCTACCTGGTCTGGGTTGGGGGACCGAAAGCAGTAGTCATCCCATGGGAAGTCAAAGAGGAAAGTAACGCAAATTTTCATGTTGGGTGCACTCAAAGTGCCAAAGGGGGCGCTGAGTAGGAGGGATTGGTGGAGGGGGAGCGAAAATGGAATAGATTGAGATCATTGAGTGGTCAGATTTATGAAGAGGAGAAAGCACAGAATAAGAGTAGTTTGAAGGTTAGAAGTAAAAAATAGGTCCAGAGTGTGGAGTTTGGAGAACGGTAGCAGAAGCAAAGGAAGATAGTGGTAGTGGAGAGATAGACTTTTACCCAGAGAACATCAGAGTCGGGAGATTCAAGGACCATGAGCCTCGCAGTAGGAGTGTTAGTGTTGCAGTATGCACAGACCCCACCTTTGGAACGAAAACGAGTATACAGATTATAGTGAGAGATTTGAAATGGGTCAGTGGAAGCATGTATAGACAGCTGGGTTTCAGATAGGAGGAGGAGGTTAGGGAGGAAAGTACCCAAGTACTATTCCACAGACGAATGATTAGAGTTCAGCCCACAAATGTTAGAATAGTGAAGAGTGAAAGAAGCAGATGTATTTGGAGGTGCAAGGTTAAGGGCAGAACCCTTACTACCACAAGGCGTGTCTGCCCTCAAGCCAATAGTAAAGTCAACAGTTGGAAAGAGTGACCACTGTGTGTTGTTGGTGGAGTATATCATCGAAGAGGTTCGGCCTGAGAGTTGAGGACATGAGGAGAAACCATCCGAAAGGAGATTTCATCAAAAATGAATTAGCTTTTTGCAGTTATTGATGGGAAGACCATATTTAACAACAAATCTATACAAGAAATGTACGACATCTTTTGTGAGAAATATGGGAAGATGGTAGATTGTTACATACCTGTCACCAAAGTAGGTGTAATTCATGCCAGAGAGAAATTGTTCAATAATGAGTGTAAAAGAGCTAAGGAGTGGAGAGGCAAATGCTGGAAGAGGTATAGGGGATGAAACATGTATGCCTGGCGGACCTATAAAAGAGCAAGAAATTATTACCTAAGTAAAAGAAGAGAGGCAAAGAGAGACTATGAAAGGGACATCACCAGGAAGGCTAAAGAAAATCCCAAACTTTTCCACAGCTTTATCAGAGGAAAACTGAGGTAAAAGAATAGGTTTTAAAGCTTAAGAGAATTTAAGCTTAAGCATCACTGAAATGGATGAGGAGATCTGCAAAGAATTGAACAAGGAGTTTCAGTCAGTATTTACGGTAGAAAATACCCCCCCCCTCAGATTTCAGAGATAGATGCTCATAGGCCGGTATTAGAGAACATCATCCATTCAGCCACAGAGGTATGCAAATCGCAGATGGAATTAGATGTCCATAAAGCTACAGGTCAGTATAGTTTGCAAACTTATGGAGAAACTAGTAAGGAAACATATCTATCTTCACTTGGAATCCTTCAATTTATTGTCAGTGAAACAACATAGCTTCAAAGAAGGTAGATCAACAGTAACAAACTAATTAGGATTTTATGATGAGGTAAGCAGAATCTTACAGGAAAAAGAGGGCTGGGCAGATTGCATATTCGTAGACTTCCAGAAAGCATTTGACACTGTCCCACATGGGAGACATATTAAGAAGCTGCAAGCAATGGCTAGAATAGGTGGAAATGTCTTGAAATGGATAAAAATGTACTTCGAAGGAAGGGAGCTGAAGGTTAGAGTAAGACACTGAGTGTCCGAATGGAGAAGAGTTAGTAGTGGAGTTCCACAGGGTTCAGTTTTAGGGCCACTTTTGTTCCTCGTATATGTAAATTACATACCAGAGTCTGTAAATTCATTCATGAATATGTTTGCAGATGATGCAAAGATTGTGAAGAAAAGAAATGAGAACAATGGTAGAGAACTTCAGGAAGATCGACATAGTCTGCATGAGTGGTCAGAAAAGTGGCCAATGAAATTCAATACTTCAAAATGTAAGGTAATGAGAATGGGTACAAGTGCAAGAAAGCCCAAGCCTGACTACTTGGTGGCAGGAGTAGAACTTCAAGAGACAGAGAATGAGAGATATCCAGGAGTAAACATACTGACCGATTTGTCTCCAGAAATGCATATAAATGGCATAATAAGGGCAGCATATGCTTTCTTAGCAAATGTGGGGGTAATTTTCAGGCACATGGACAAAGAAATGTTCAGAAATATTTATGTAACCTATGTGAGACCAAACCTTGAATATGCAGCCCCCTTTTGGCTTCCACACTTGGAAAAGCAAGTTGTTAAGCTGGAAAAAGTTCAAAGACATGCCACAAAACTGGTGCCAGAAATACGCAATCTCAGTATGATGAGAGGCTGAGGGAATTAGACTTGCCATCACTTGAAGCTAGAAGCTTGAGGGGGGATATGGTGACAGGCATTAAGTTCCTTCTTGATTATGATATAGGGGATAGGGATTGATATTTTTATATGACTGGCACTAGAACTAGAGGTCATAGTTTGAAGCCTCTTAAGAAAACTTCTTTGCAGGATGTAAGGAAGTACTTGTTTAGTATAAGAGTAGTTGATAATTGGAATGCGCTAAGCGAGGAAGTAGTTAACGATAATTCAATCCATAGTTTTAAGGACAAGTATGATAAGTATAAGTAAGTACAAAATGGAACCGATCAGGAGAGGGGAAGTTACGAGCTTGGGGCTCTTTCCCGTAAACACAATTAGGTATTCATTACCAAATCTTCAGCACACATGAGTAACAGATGATGCTGGTTTAATAGTGTTATTGGCGCCATCTTTTGATGAAAAAAAGAACCAGGGAAATTTTTCGTCGTTACCTGAAAATATTGATAACGACTAATGGGGACCCCTGGAAAAAAAAAAAAAAAATTATATATATATATATATATATATATATATATATATATATATATATATATATATATATATATATATATATATATATGTGTGTGTGTGTGTGTATATATATATACATACCTGAAAATATTGATAACGACTAATGGGGACCCCTGAAAAAAAAAAAAAAAAAAAAAAAAAAAAAAAAAATATATATATATATATATATATATATATATATATATATATATATATATATATATATATATATATATATATATATATATATATATATATATATATATATATATATATATATATATATAATAAAAATGTGGAGAGGGCTGTGTGATTTTTGTGGATGTGCTAATTGGGTTTCTCTTATATCTTGTGCATGATGTAAGTCCCTCTCATTAGCTTACTTGTAAAATCACTAATAACCAACATGACCTCCCCTTTATTAATTCCAACTACCTTTTTCTCTTCACTCTTGCACTGGTTAACATTGTGTACGAATACTATAAACTGCAAGGAACAAAATCAGTTTCGTAAGTGCTTACACCCAAATGTTTTCCTCTTTGGCACATGTTTTTTCCCCTACATAATACGTGTCATCATTACTTGCGCCCAAATACTCTGGCACATGTTTTTTCCCCCTACATAATACGTGTCATCATTAGTCCTCATTATGGGGGTGGGCGCAGACAAGTCAGTGCTGAGGAAGTAAGGCTGTGTGCCTTTCCTAATGCCACACAGTGGGCTTGATTGTGTGGCTATCACCTTCGAGGTGAGTATTCTAAACACTGTGCTACTGCTGTGCTCTTTTCCTTGTATAGATACAGTTACTGAATTAAGACTTGATAACATATTTTGGAGTATGAATAGTAGCACTGACTGTTCTGTCTCTGGAAACAGTTGTCGCTTTATATATATATATATATATATATATATATATATATATATATATATATATATATATATATATATATATATATATATATATATATATATATATATATATATATATATATATATATATATATATTTTAATAGTCACATTGTTTATTCTGGTGTTCAGCTGCCCAGTGTAATGACTTTAATCTAGTACTGTACTTATAAAATGATACCATATTAATTTGGGTTACTTTGTTTTATTCTATACATTTGAAACTTGAAGTAATCATGGCAGTGATTAGTATAATGCTGACATGCCCTAATGCTGAATATGAGGTACTGAATCATTCCTAATACCCAGTCTGCATATTCCCATTGCAGTAAAATTTATTCCAATTTTAAAATGCATAAATTGCTTCCACTTTTTCTGTTTAACATATTCATCTTTAAAATCCAATAATAATTTCCCCCTTTCAATAAACCACTGCTTTATGTTTCACGGTTAGTCCCCATTCGAAGGGGGTGAACTCAGGAATGTTGGAGCTATAATAGGATTAAGGCTGGATACCCTTCCTATTGTCCTACAGTAGGACTGAACCATCGTTAGTCCCTTCCTGACTCGTGTGCTCTACGACTGAGCCACCACAGCCCCTTATTTTTCCCAATTAATTCTTCTCCTTAATTAGAATAAATTACAAAGATCTGTCTTGTCTACGATTTAGCCATCCCAGCTATATGTTGTTGTTGTTGTTCCGGTTTTACGTCACGGACTCCCTTTTCAACCAAGGGCTAGGACGGTTGCCTTCTTGCAAAGGACTTGTTTTGGCAGATGTAATCGTTACCCTGAGTACATGCCCTTGCTAACCTCAGACTGTGCCGGGGTGCGAACCCTCGACCTGACGCCTCAGAGTCGCAGACGCTACCGTTTGAGCCACGGTAACTACTCCATCCCAGCTATGTGATATCTTTAAAAAATCAAACTGTTTCATCCCATTGCAGAGCGTTTGGAAGACCATTCAGCCCTAAATCCCCATCTCCACCCTGTCTGCTTCCACCCTCATTGGAATGTTGATCAATACTAATGAAGAAAGCCATAAACCTTTGCTGATTTATTTTATGAAGAACATTTTTAAAGAGAAATGAATACACTGCAGTAAATGAGTAAGTTTTGTGACTTATTCTTCGAAGAACAGTTTTTGGAAAATCTATATACTGTTCCACCGTTGGCTACCAGGTTATTTCAAGCAAGTGGATGGGCATGAATGACATCCGCTTCCTGTCGTTAACTGTGACATCACTTTTACAGCCTTACATTTTTTCTTTTATTAAATGCTGGTTTTATTATTATTAATATTATTATTGTTATTATTATTATTATTATTATTATTATTATTATTATTATTATTATCATTATTATTATTGTTTGTTCTAGTTTACGTCACAGACTCCCTTTTCTACTATGGGCTAGGACGGTTGCCTTCTTGAGAAGGACTTGTTTTGGCAGATGTTATCATTACCTTGAGTGCATGCCCTTGCTAACCTCAGACCGTGACAGGGCATGAACTCTCGACCTGATGCCTCAAAGTCGTGGATGCTACCGCTTGAGCCATGGTGACTACTTATAAAAGTTTTGCATGAGAAAGTGGTTGTGCCAACTGTGACGTATGGATCAGAGTTATGGGGTATGCAAGTAAGTGAGAGACGGAAATTAAATGTGCTTGAGGAGTGTGATTGGTGTATCTCGGTTGGATAGGGCTAGGAATGAAGTGGTGAGAGCAAGAACGGGTGTGAGGAGAGAATTTGCAGCCAGAGTAGATATGAATGTTCTGAGATGGTTTGACCATGTGGAAAGAATGGATGATGAAAGACTGCTGAAAAAGGTGATGAATGCGAGAGTTGATGGGAGAAATGCTAGAGGGAGGCCTAGGTTTGGGTGGATGGATGGAGTAAGGAGAGCCCTGAATGATAGGAGGATGGATGTGAGGGAAGCAAGTGAGCGTGCTAGGAATAGGAATGAGTGACGAGCGATTGTGACGCAGCTCTGATGGGCATCTGCTGTTACCACGGGGCTGCATCTTACAGAGGTAGCCCTGTGGTAGGGGCAGTAGGGGAGTTGGCATTTATGAAGCGACACAGGTTGTGGAAGAGCCGGGAGGATGGGCTGTGGCACTCCAGCAGTGCCGTCTGAACGATCGCTAGCTCCCTCGTCAATGCCCAGAAAGCAATGTAATCCCCTTATTGTTTCTTGTTTGATGTCGGCTACCCCCCAATTGGGGGAGACAGCCAAGGTAGACAGAGACAGATAGATTATTATTATTATTATTATTATTATTATTATTATTATTATTATTATTATTATTATTATTATTATTATTATTAGCACAGTAAATTAGGATGAGTGGGTATTGGGGGTTGCCATTAGCTGAAGTGGTGGGGGCAAAATAAGTGCATCTTTCGGTACTCGCAGCAGAAGCTTTTTACCCACTTGCCCTGACCCAAGCAGGGTGGTGGGGAGCGATCAAAATCGTGGCCGGACAATTCGTTGTAAGACAAACATTCCACCGCAAGGACATTTCTAGGTTAGATTAGTATGGCGATTTGTCTTACGGTGAATTGTCATAGAACCATCAAAGTATGTTTGGTTACGGTGAATATGTGTGCATTGACTTGACCACCCCTTACAAGGAGGATTGTGGTCATTATAGATGTATATACAGCATGTAATTACCTAATTGTGCTTACCAGAAAGTGCTCAATGTTCGTAACTCTCCATCTCTTGATAGGTTTCATATTTATACTCAATGATACCGATCACATTTGTCCTTAATATATGAATACATTTAGCATCAACTTCCTCCTCGCTTAGACAATTCAAATCATCAACTGTTGCGGGAAAGTGCCCTATTATTATTATTATTATTATTATTATTATTATTATAGCTCGAATTGTGCAGTTTTTAATGCAGTAATAAATATTGGATTTTCCTAATCATCTATATATATATATATATATATATATATATATATATATATATATATATATATATATATATATATATATATATATATATATATATATATATATATATATATATATATATATATATATATATATATATATATATATATATATATATATATATATATATATATATATATATATATATATATATATATATATATATATATATATATATATATATATATATATATATATATATATATATATATAGTTTTTATTTTTTTATTTTATTTTTTCCCCCCGAGATCTACATATAACCAGTTAAAAACGGATGTTGTTGTTGCATTTTGTCACTGAAAAATAGATATTCTGATGCATGACAGTAAAGATTTTGAAATAAATGCAAAATTTCGTTTCCTTCTCGTCACATACCGGAAAACGCTTACTATTGATTTTTCCAAACCCATTCTGGTTTGTGGTATTTTTTTTTTTTTTTTTTTGGTACCGGATCTTCTCTTCTCTCTGTCTTTTCATTTGAGAAAACCCGTTGTAATGGAGGTATATAAAAGCAAAGAAAATTCGAGGTGAAGACATATATTTTCTGATATCTACACTGAAGCATTGTTTATCCCAGCTAGGAATAGCCAGGTAAGGCAGATAGTAGGGACTATAAACTTATTATATTCTCCTATCGAGAGTAGAAATTCAAACCCCAATCTTGAAAGGGATCCAATCAGGTTAAACGTAGGATACGATCCTTGCATCTAGATTGGAGTCCCAATTCTACTTTTAGTTGGTATAATAAAGACACCTACGAGTAGTCACCGTGGCTCAAGCAGTAGCATCTGCGACTTAGAGGTGTCAGGTCGAGGGTTCGCTCCCCTTCACTGTCCGAGGTTAGTAAGGGCATGCACTCAGGGTAATGATTACATCTGCCAAAACAAGTCTTTCGCAAGAAGGCAACCGTCCTAGCCCTTGGTAGAAAAGGGAGTCCGTGATGTAAAACCGAAACAGTAAAGAAACATACGAGGACTTGAGGAGTTACGAGCATCGGTTATCGCTATCCACTTCTGAGGGTGGCCGGGCCTTGGTTGTCCCACAGGTGGGATCGTCTGAATCTGGAATTCATATGTAAAAAATAAGAGGGAACAGAGATGTTCTGCTCAGAATTAATAGCCTCTCGCAATTTTTGGAGATGCCTTGTTGAGAGGAAGGGGAAAGTCGAGATAGGATAGGGGTGAAGAAAGGAGAGGTGATGGCGACGCATGCATGCTTTTAACCCCTAGGACCACCAGGAAGGAAGGGTAAGGAAAACTAGACAAAAACAAGTTTATGAATATGTGAAAATGAAGAACAAATAAGTGAACAGTAACGAGCATATGAGTTTCCTGTGAAAATAATTTGATCTTGAGCACTTACTACTGGAGGTGGTGACGTAGTCCCTGCTGAGCAATTATCATTTTTGCGGAATTAGATGCCTTGCCATTACTCAATATTTTTTCTATTTTTATTTGTGGTGTTAGGTATGTAGCCCTATAATACGTGGTGTAATACTGTTGCTAGTGTCGAGATATATTCTTCTTTTTTTAATCTAGATTTAGGAATTCTTTTGCATTTTGACTTATGTGTCTCCCATCCCTTTTCGTACCGTTTAATCCAGACATAATTTTATTGAGGCAGGAGGCTTCATATCCTGCTAATTCCAAATGAAGAAGAAGAAGAAGAAGAGCTTATTGTGTATTATAAGTGGCTGATGATAGATTTATATGGGTTAAGAGACGTAAAGTTCAATAAAATGGGGTAAAAATGCCATAGCCTCAGTTGATAGCACTTATGAAGGGAATAGTACCAGAAAATGCTTTTATTAGTTGTTTAGGATACAAGAGAGTTGCTGTTTATAATGAGTCTCCTGTTTTATGCTATAAGTGTTGCAAGTGGGGTCACATGGCTTGGAAATGTCATAATGAATATCGTTGTCGCTTTTGCAGTAAAAGGCATGACTCAAAGGTATGAGGTGATAGGATTAAAGCAAAGGAAAAAATTATCCCTAAATGCTATACTTGTGGAGGTACTCATAATGCTAATGCATAGTTGTGTCCCAAAAGACCAAAGCTGAACATGAGCGTTCAAGAGGTCTGGCTGATGATATAAAGGGCAAAGATGAATCTGTAAATTGCAATGTTGCAGGGATATCAAAGTCAGATAATGTGTTGGAAAAACGTATGGAAGTACGTAATCAGACATTACAGAAAGGAGTAATCAGTGGTGGAACAGATGTTAATTGCCTGTTAGAGCTCCGTAAGGAGATAAATGAGCTTAAACAAGCAATATTTGATATCAAAAAGTGCTTGATGAATATTGTGCCACAAACCATTCTGCTGAAAAGGATAGACTAAATGAGAATGAAAATTCGTTAGAAATGGAATCAAGCAATACAAATTTTGATATTGGTTTAGGAGAAAAAAGTAGGCCCGAACAAAGCATTGCACATACTAATGATTACCCCACTGTTAGTGAGAAAGCTTTAAATAATAAAGTTTTTAATGATTTAACAAGCATTCTTGACTCAGTGTCAGAATATATGGAAAATCCAAGTGAGAAGGTTTAGATGAAGATCCATAACTTTGCAAACTATCCTGGTCAAGGAAACAGACTTTTTGTTTAGAGCTGTATCCCTCCTTTCCTTTTTGAAGGTAAGTACCACGTTCTCTTGTTTCCAGCATTATGTAATTAAATATCTTAATTACATACTTTAATATATCATCAGGACCTATAGCTTTATGAGCATCTAACTCCATTAGCGCTATGCATACCTTTGGGGCTAAAGAGATGATGTTCTCTATTACCGGCCCATGGGCTTCTATTTCTGCAATCTGAGGTGGTGGGGTAGTTTTTGCTGTAAATACTGACTGAATCTCCTACTTCAGTTCTTCATATATTTCTTCATCCGTCTCAGTGGTGCTTCCATCCGCTCTCATTATCTTTAAAATCTCTCCTTTAATCTTCAGTTTTCCTCTGATAAAGATGTGGAAAAGTCTCTCTCTGCCTTTCATCTTTTATTTAAGTAATAATTTTTTGCTCTTTTATAAGTCTGCCAGGCTTTATGCTTTTTCTCCTCTTATACCTTATCCAGCATTTGTCTCTTCATTTCTTAGCTCTCTTACACTCATTATTGAACCATATCTCTCTGACATGAATAACTCCTATTTTGGTGGAAGGTATGCAACAATTTGCTATTTTCCCATATTCCTGACAAAAGATGTCATACATTTTTTGAACAGATTTGTTATTAGATAAAGTCCTCCAGTCAATAACTACAAAAAGCTCATTAATTCTGATGTAATCTCCATTAGGATAGTTCCTCCTCGAGTCCTCAGTGCCTCTACTTTCAGGTAGATCATCTCCGATGGTATACTTCATCAACAACACACAGTGGTCACTCTTTCCAACTGGTGGTTCATACTATATTTTTTTTTCAATATCCAACACATTATCTGTGAATACTAGATCAAGCAGCAATGGCTCATCCCCACCCCTGGCCATCGTTGGTTCAAGTATATGTTGGTGTAGAAAATTCCCTTGTAAGCAGTCTATGAATCTTGCCTCTAATGAGTCCTCTTCACTGTGGATCAAGATATATCTAATCTATCTCTTTATGATTAAAATCTCCCAAAATAAAAATCCTACATTTTCCCTCCCATGCAATGTTAACAACTAAGTTCATGACTTCGATAGTACCTATATGACTTTCCTCATAAACTTCTAGCCTATGTTGGTTCCTTGGTGGGTTATATACAACAGTTATTATAATGCATTGTGACCTGGTATTTATATGAGCAACAAGAAATTCCTTGAGCTCACTTTCTATAGCAACGTTTCTTTCTTCAACCTGAAATCTTTCACTTATGAGCAATGCTATCCCTCCACCAGTCTTCTCAGATCTTTAAATCCTTAATATCCTGCAGCCCTTAGGAAAAACTGTGACGCTGTTTATATCCTCACTTAACTTAGTCTCTGTATACGCTACTATATCTGCCTTACTGTTGTGAATCATATCCTTCAATTGTACTGCCTTACCAGCTACCCCATCAACATTTGTGTACAGCAATATTCTACCATTATATTCTTTACCTCACCTTTGACTGGAAGAATTCTGAAACAAAAAATTTTCTTCTCTTCAGTTCTTTCCTTATTTAACACCTTCTAGCTTCTCGCGACAATTTTTTTTTTATCCTTTCCATATCTTCCTGTGTTCTGCATGGTCTAATGAACACTGTTCTGAATTCTTGAAGTTCTTTAATTTTTTTTTCTTCATCAATATTTCTGAACATTTCCTTGTCCGAATGGCAGAAGGTTAGCCTTACATTTGCTAAGAAAGCATTTGCTGCCCTTACTATGCCATTTATATGCATTTCTGGAGACAAATCTCCCAGCATGTTTACTCCTAGATCTCTCTCATTCTCTGTCTCTTGAAGTTGTACTCCTGCCACCGAGTAGTCAAGCATGGGCTTTCCTGCTCTTTTACCCATTCTCATTACCTTACATTTGGAAGTACTGAATTTCATGAGCCACTTTTCTGATCACTCTTGCAGACTATTTAGATCTTCCTGAAGTTCTCAACCATTGTTCTCGTTTCTTACTTTCTTCACAATCTTTGCATCATCTGCAAACATATTCATGAATGAATTTACAGACTCTGGTAGGTCATTTACATCTACAAGGAACAAAACTGGCCCTAAAACTGAACCCTGTGGAACTCCACTACTAATTCTTCTACATTCAAATACTGAGTGTCTTATTCTAACCCTCTTCTCCCTTCCTTCTAAGTTCGTTTTTATCCATTTCAAGACATTGCTACCTATTCTAGCCATTGCTTGCAGCTTCTTAATACGTCTCCCATGTGGGACAGTGTCAAATGCTTTCTGGAAGTCTAGGAATATGAAATCTGTCCAGCCCTCTCTTTCCTGTAAGATTCTGCTTACCTCATCATAAAATTCTAATAAGTTTGTTACTGTAGATCTACCTTCTCTGAAGCCATGTGTGTGATTACCTAATTGTACTTACGGGAAAGAACCCAAAGCTGGTATCTTCCCGTCTCCTGATCGGTTCCATTTTATACCTAGTGATACTTATCATATTTGTCCTTAAAACTATGGATTGAAATAGTATTAACTACCTCCTCGCTTAGCGAATTCCAATTATCAACTACTCTTACACAGAAAAAGTACTTTCTTACATCCTGCAAAGAAGTTTTCTTACAAAGCTTCAAACTATGACCTTTAATTCTAGAGCCAGCTATATCAAAATATCGATCGCTATCCACTCTATCATAACCATGAATGAATTTAAAGACTGTCACCATATCCCCCCTCAATCTTCTAGCTTCGAGTGATGGTAAGTCTAATTCCCTCAGCCTCTCCTCATAACTGAGATTGCGTATTTCTGGCACCAGTTTCGTGGCATGTCTTTGAACTTTTTCAAGCTTAGCTATGTGCCTTTTCAAGTGCGGATTCCAAAAGGGGGCTGCATATTTGAGTTTTGGCCTCGCATAGGTTACATAAATATTTCTGAACATTTCCTTGTCCATGTGCCTGAAGGCTACCCTTACATTTGATAAGAAAGTGTGTGTGTGTCCGCTTTTCAACCAACCCATATGAATGTATTATCACAATATTTTTATATAGCTGAAATACAGAAGTGATTGTACGATATCGGTGATAATGACTGACAGTATGGATATGATCACGGTAGTCACGCATTGTGGCTTAGCCTGGGAAATGGAACCGATTCCGGTATGTTAGTTTCTGAATTTCGGTCATAAGATGTTGAAGGAATAGATGTACTACTTTCAAAAGCGTATGGAGGTAGAGACTGATGCGAAGAGTCAGAATACAGTAGCCAGCTTTGGTCAGAAAAGCCTAATCAGAGTTCAAGATTCAGCTCATAATCATGGAGTACGAGGCAGCTCTAGTGAGGAATGCCCAATCAAAATTCTAGTAACTGGCCCAAAGACTCAGGCTATACTAGGCAGCTCTGATAAGTAAAGCTCAGTCATAATTCTAGTAATTGGCATGAAGAGTCAGGGCATGCTGACCAGATATAGTAGGAAAAACCAATCACAATTCTAATATTTGGCTTTCAATATGCGCTTTTGTGGAACAAGTGAGGGCAGAATGGAGGAGATAGGTAACATGTTTGTGAGAAGAGAACTAGATGAGTTAGCATCAAATGAAACAAAGGTTATTGGGCAAGTGCTCTGACTTGGCCCCATCCGTTTACAGGAGATTATGACCCTTTTATGTGGAAACACTTAAGCTGTTATTTCTTAGATACATAGAGATGTATTGAGCTTCATCCATTTATCCTGGCCATTTAGAATAATTTTAGGACGGAATTGGCAATTTGGCAACCACGTAAGTTGTCTCATGTATTGCTATGAGATGAAGCGGTGATGGTCATCCAGCTGCAGCTGTCAGGTCACACGGCAGAAAATCCTTACCCAATTACCCTGTGGGTGACTCAAGTAGGGTGATGATGGGGAATTGTGGCAGCCCTTTGACCACGAGGGGCTAAGAGATGTGATTGAGGTATAGTATATTAGCTCTTGGTGAATGTTTCATTTGATTCTGTCAACCCCCTTGCAAGGGGGATTGTGGCTATTGTATGTGTAGGCTGTATAATTTTAACATGTGTACCGTATATAGTCCATATACACAATCTATCATTACTATAATTAATTTTTATTGTGTATTTTGCAGTATGTCTTATGTAGCAGTTCTTCTGTGTCTTGCAATTTTAAGACAAGTTAATTATTCATCTGCATATTATGGAAACACTGCCAAACAGTATGCTTATGTAAGTGATAGTGTGTTACAATAATACATATACAGTATATTCCCGCATTATTTTATTTGGTGAAATACTTCGACGATTCCAAATAACATTAGGAGTTATTACCAAAGTAAATTCCCACACGCATTAAAAAAGTGTTCTTGGTGTCTGTGATTATGCATTGATTAAAGCTCTAGACTTGCTAAGTGAGAATCTCACTTTAAAGGCACCGCAGGGCATTTGGAAGGGCATCCAGTCTTTATTTATCCAGCTCCAACATATTTGTCCACCCCCTTTTGAATGGAGGTTAATGGTGACACGAAACGGCATATATCAACACCATAAAAAAAGTGCTGTTTGTTTCTTGGTGATTGTGTTGAATCATTCTTAACTTAGATAGGTTCAAGGCATTTAGGTACCAACCCTGTTTTAATATTCAGTGTAAACCACGTAGATAAGCTTTCATATATTACTTTAGGATGGGAATACAGGCTCAAATCTCTACCTGTCTGTTTCCACCTCCTTTCAGATAGGGACTAATTGTGACACTTAAATGAGCGAACAACAGCAAGCCATTATAAATTTGCAATGGAACTTTACACTTTGTCATTTTATGGCGTTCTAATATCAATAGTTTTTTTTCTAAGTAAAATATTGAGCTTATTCGATATCATTCATAATATATGACATACAAGTGTATGTTTTCCAGTTTTCTTCATATTATTTATTCTAATTTCTACAAAATCTGAGAAGTTTACCACTCTTAGTGAATCGTTTATGTGTCACTATTATTTCTAATGTGAGTGGGGGTGGACACAAATAGGTGTTGGCTGGGGGTTTAAGACGGGATGCCCTTCCTGTCACCCAATGGTTATCTCATGCACGAGTTTCTCTCTTCCTGACTTGTGTACCCTAACCACTGCACATCTGAAATTTTCAGATCTGTTTTATTAATTCGTTATTTAGTGGAAGGTTAAATCTTATATTGCAAAAAAATACTGAGAAAGGTTACTTCCTCACTTTGTGGTGTATTCTTTAGATTTTTCAATAAACAACGATATATAGCACAGAGATTAGAGCGCTCAACTCAGAATGTGACAGATTTGTGCTCGAGCCCACTATGGGAAGATGGGAAGAGCATCCAGCCTTAATTCTTCAAGTCTAACCTATTTGTGTCCACCCCAATAATGGGAGTTTATATTGGTGGACCATGGTAGCACAGTGGTTCGTGCCCACCACGGGGTGTTGGGAAGAGTATCCTAGCCTTCTGGCTAGTACAGTGGTAAAGCGCTGGCCTCGCATTCGCGAGGTCGACAGATAGGTTCCCGATCAGGACCGAGTGTTTAAGCTGTTTACTGGGAAGGCTACTGCTGTGGATGGGCACCACAGTGGGAACTGGAGCTTGCCATAGCTGACAGTCTGAGGGGCATCTTAGATGGATATCGGAAGTGAAACACCTGCAACCTTTAACCTTTAATTCCCCTGCTACAACTTGTCTGTGTCCACCCTCATTCACTTGAGGATTAATAGTTACAAATAAAATGGCCAAAATGTGCCTTGTATATTTAAGTATTTTTAGAATCATTGGGTAATATGGATTACTTTTGAACTTTGGATATTAATATTCATCTACAGGGAAATGGTGGAGGAAGTAGCTGTTATGGGGAGAGAACTGTAACTCATCTTCAGACTCTGACATCAGTAAGTAAATTCCAATGAAATATATCTCTACCTATAAACAAAAGCCATAATAACCCTTATAAGAGAGGTGGCTGATTTTCTGTCCCCTTGCTCCACCCCATTTAGTCAACTCTTACGACGGACAGGAACAAGGAGGAGGTATTCTTTCCCCCTCAGATAATAAATAAGAGAAACCTTAAAACGGTATATATGAAAATTTCAAGAGTTTTTCTGTTTTCGATTATGAAACAGTTTGCCAGATAATAAGTATTCAAACATTTGTTATGTATAATACTTTGACATAATACTACATTATTCTCTATTTTCATTTTCAGACTGAGACAAAAACAACAATAGCTACAGTAACAAACTTTGCCACTACCACTGCAATTAGTACTTTAACTACAACGAAAACAGTAAGTGCTGAACCCGTCACTAAGACTGTACAACAGATTATCACATCAACTGTACTGAAGAAGGAAATTGTCACTGAAGTACATGGAGGCAATGGTGGTTATGGATCTTACGGTCATTATGGTATGTTTTTGGTTCTTCATTTATGACATTGGCTAGGTATAAATTCAATAGCAAGCTCCCTTTGTTTAAAACAGAATACAAACACTTTGTTAAAAGCCTTGGCAAAGTATATATTCAGTAGCAAGCTTTTTCTGAACATGATACAGAATTCAAACACTTTATTAAAGGCTGTGGCTGGGTATAAATTCAATAACAAGCTCTCTTTGATTAAAACAGAATACGGACTCGTAAATAAAAGCATTGTGACCGTAGAAATTCACTAGTAAGTTCTCTGACAGAAACGGGATCTAAACTTATCATTAAAGACATTAGCTAGGTATAAATTCAGGATCAAGTTCTCTTTCATTGAAACAGGATACAAACACGCTATTAAAGGCATTGGCCTGATTTAAATTTAGTGGAAATCTCTCTTTGATAGTACAAAATACAACTAAGTTATTTAGGGCATAAAGTAAGTTTTCATTTAGTAACAAGATCTCGTTGATAAAACAGAATATACACACATTATTAAAGACATTGGCTTTGTATAAATTCAATAGCTAGCTTTTTTTTTTTATTAGAGCAATACACACGTTCTTAATGGCATTGGGTGGATATGAAGTCAGTAGTAAGTTCTCTTAGATTAAAACAGAAAACAAATATGCAATGAAAGGCACTGACCACTTGTAAATTCAATAGCCAGCTCTCTTTTGATTGAAACAGAATACAAACACGTGCACACAACATAAATGCTGCATAGCCAAGCATAAATACATACAGTAATGAAATTCTTTTGTCCAAGAATCCGGTCTCAACTTGTAAGGGTAGTGGATAAGAGCTGATCACGTTTAAGAGTGTTTATAATTCACATAACTCAGGTATGTAGGGGACTGCAGTAGGTCTTGATAAGAGCTCTCGAAATGAGAAGTAACACACCCATGTTTGAGCCCACTACTAAGCGTTAGTAAGGGTATCCAGCCTTAATTTCCTAGCTCCATGCTGTCTGTAGCCACTCCCATTTGAGTGGGGATTAATGTTCCGGTTTTACGTCACGGACTCCCTTTTCTACCAAGGGCTAGGACGTTTTCCTTCAAGCGAAGGACTTGTTTTGGCAGATGTAATCCTTACCCTGAGTGCATGCCCTTGCTGACCTCAGACCGTGACGGGGCGCGAACCCTCGACCTGACATAAAATAACAATCAACAGCAATGAGATTCTTTCTACCGAGTCCTGTCTCAAGTTCAAAATGTTATGGATGATAGCTAAATACCACCTTTAAGTGTGTTTTTATTTCACGTCGAGGGATGCTCTAGAGCAGTGGTTAGAGTGTTTGACTCGAGAAGTGACAAACTCGTGTTTGAGCTCACCACAGGATGTTAGAAAGTGCATCCATCCTTCATTCCCCAGCTCCAACTTGTCCGTGTCCACCCCCACTCGAGTGGGGATTATTAGTGACATTAAACATTGCATCATTTTGGGACCATGGTGGCGCAGTAGTAAGAGCATTCAACTCAGGAAGTGACAAGTCCTTGTTTGAGCTCACTGCAGGGTGTTAGGAAGGGGATTAAGGCTTAATTCCCCAGCTCCAACCTGTGTGTATCCACCCCCACTTCTATGGGGATTAATTCTTCTTCTTCTTCTTCTTCGTCTACATCTTTTCCCACTTTTATTTGGGGTCGATGTTTCTGGCCAGTGTTCTCCATATGTTCCTGTCCCATACCTCATCACCCAACAAACCTTTAGACCTTAGGTCTAATAGTGACACATAAAATGGTGCATCATTTTGGGACCATGGTGGCGCAGTAGTAAGAGCACACAACACAGGAAGTAACAAGTCCTTGTTTGAGCCCACTGGAGGGTGGTAGGAAGGGTATCCAGGCTTAGTTCCCCAGTTCCAACCTGTGTGTGTCTACCCCCACTTGAATGGGGATTAATATTGACATATAAAATGGTGTATCATTTTGGGATCATGTTAGCAAAGTAGTAAGAACACTCAACTCTGGAAGTAACAAGTCCTTGTTTGAACCCACCTGTGTGTATCTACCCCCACTCAATTGGGGATTAACAGGGACACATAAACTGGCAAGCATTATCATGGACTTGCTCGCCCTAGATCAGCTTCCCATGTCTCGATTGCCAGAGATATATTATTCAATCCAAGGGACAGAAGTAATCTCCTGTGGCTCATGTGTTGACCCCTTCTCTGAGTTTGAGAAATAGCTTAACTGTAATTTTAAAGTTTTTTAACATAATGTTTAATTAGTGCATCCATATACAGTAGCTGCAAACTTCCTTGTGAGGGGGTGACCGAGTTAGAGAATACATTCACCAGAAGCTAACATATCCTACCTCAGTTACTTCTCTTACCTCCTTAGGGATAAAGGGCTGTCACAACACCCCCTAGCACCCTACTTGGGTCACTCACAGGGTAAGTGGGTAGGGATTATCTGCTGTGAGGTTCCACAGCCGCAGCTGGTTTACCTTCAATGCTTCATCTCGTATAATAAAAGGGCAACAATTTCGGAAAAATCGGGGCAATAGAGATTCATAAACTTGCCCATTTTCCTCTAAAGTTTTAATTTTATCTTTTAAATAAATATGAAGCTCTATACTGCTGAAACTAGTATGGTTGCCACAACTGTAAACCTCCATTGGTACCTGTGTTTGATTCTCTTTATTTGTGAAACACAATTAGTTTTTGTTTTCCACTATGGAGAATAAAATCTCTTGAAGGCTTGGAATTATGTCCCTGAGTTTCTGTAATGCTGTTTGGTCCTGTGACCAGTCCAGCTGTTGACAGCATTGACAATACAGTCCTTAGTTATTTACGGTCTTTATGCCTTTGTAGTGATGGTCAGAGATTTGTAGCTTCCACTTCCTCAACAGTATGTTTGGTGATAGTATCTACTTGTTCACGAGTCGAGGGTATTCTGAGCCTAATTTTTTTTTCATGTAGTGGACTTCTAACAGGAAGTCAGAGTGAAACCGAATAAAGGAATCCTTCTTCACTTCTATTTTCTGCAAGATATTGTAGACTGCTACTAATTCCTTTACATTTATGTGACAGTGGTCCAGATGTGATGACCAACTTTCAGCTCCCTCCTAATGGCGTGAAATGTGGAATCCCAGCCATTGTTGTTGCTCGTCAAGCTTCCTGGCTGAACATATCCGAGTCCCTAAGGAAGGCCACTACTGATCCTGGGCTTTCCAACAGAGCTCTTAGGGAGTGACTGTGGTATTGTTGGCATATGCGATTGTGTGTGGTGTAGTCTTTCATAATAAGTTTGTTTGACTGTATGTGGTGATAGGCATCATTGACGGAATCAGTAATGCATCTCTTTGTGTCTTTCTTTGAATATCAGTCCTAATGCCATGAGTCCTTGCAATCTTCTTATCCACATGCTGAAATTCTCTATATTGGGGACTTCAGTGTATACCACAGTGAGTGGCTTAATTCTTCTCACACTGATGTGGGAGGAAGTGAGGCCCTTGCTTTCTCTATTACTCACGATCTGGAACAGATTATCAAATATCCTACTTGTGTTCCTGATCGATACAAATATACAGCCAACACTCTTGACCTATTTCTTACCTCTAATCTTTCAAATTACTCGTATTCTGTGCATTCCCTTCTTGGTAAATCTGACTAGTCTTTGTTCTCAATCTCTTCCATTTTCGCTTCCCTTCCATCAATTCCTCCTACTCAGTGCCACCTTTGGCACTTTGAGCATACCTAGTTTGAAGATTTGCGTAATTTCCTCTTTGACTTCCCGTGGGATGACTACTGCTTTTGGTCCCACGACCCTGACCAGGTAGCCCTAAAATTTGCCGAGATCTTATCACTGCTAGGAATCGCTGTACTGCTCAGATTCGAAAGTCTAAAGCTTCTTTGTAAGAAGGAAAGTTGATGACCTTAACTCCTCTCCCACTGACAGATGTTTCTAGTCTTTAGCCAAAAACCTCTCTAACTCAAGTAACTCAAGCTTTCCCCCTCTTATTCGTTCTGATGGTTCTATAGCCTGCTCTCCCATGACAAATCCGCTCTATTTGGCTCTCTTTTTTATGGTGACTATTCTGCAATCGATTCTAGTTCACCGGTCCCTCATTCTTTACTCCTCTCTAACCTTATGCCCTCCCTTATCCTTTCTTAATGCTAAGTTCATAAGGTTCTTTGCTTGCTAAAGACAAACAAGGCATCTGGTCCTGATGGTATCCCTGCAAGGTTCCTTAAGGAATTTGCAAATGAACTGGCACCCATGCTTTGCCGTCTTTTTCACCTCATTCTCTCAACCAGTATCTATCCTTGATCTTGGAAGCATGCTCTAGTTCAACCTGTTCCTAAGAAGGATGACCGCTCTATTCCTTCAAACTACCGACCTATTGCCCTAACCTCTTCTATTGCTAAAGTTTTCAAAACATCGCTCTATTCTCACTTCTGGAAACGTCCTGAATCTAACTCTCTTATCTCCAATCACCAGTACAGCATTTGCAAGGTAAGATCAACTGGCACCCTCTTGTCCTATCTTCCTCTAGTATGGTCATCTTCTCTGAGGAAGTATGGGGTATCCTTCGTTGTTGCCCTTTATATCTCTAAGGCTTTTGACAGAGTCTGGTATAAGGCCTTGTTGGCCAGACTCCCTGCTTATGGCTTTACCCATTCTCTCTGTTCTCTGATTTCCAGTTTTCTTTCTGGCCGTTTTATATCTGTGATTGTTGACGGTGCAACATCTAGCCCATTCCCTGTTATCAGTGGTGTTCCACAGGGCTCTGTTCTTTCACCTACTCTGTTCCTTGTCTTCATAAATGATCTTCTACAATTCCCATCTTCCTCTCTTCTTTATGCCTTTGCTGACGATTCTACCCTTCACTTTTTTCTGCCTTTTCTTCGCAACTTTCATCTGCTACTTGTAACCAGTCTCGTATCACTCTTTCTTCTACTCTTAACTCCGATTTGCAGAGGATATCTCAGTGGGGCACCCAAAATTTAGTTAGATTTAATGCTCCAAGACACAGTTTCTGACTTCTCTTTAGAAACTAGCGGATTTATCCTCTTTTTTCTGTTAATATATTAGGAATCACAATAGCCTCTAGCATGTCTTGGAAGAATCACATGATCCAAATAGCTAAATCTGCATCCAAGTAATTGGGGGTTCTATTTTGTTTTCGTCATTGCTTTTCCTCTTAACAGTTACTTAAAATCTATAAAGGTTTTATCAGTCCCTTCTTAGAATACTGCTCACACATCTGGGTTGCTTCTTCATATACTTATCTCCTTGATAGGGTTGAATCTAAGGTAGTCAGACTCATTAATGACCCTTCTCTTACTTCTAATCTGAATTCTCTTTCTCTTCGCCATAAGGTATCATCCCTATCTCTTATCTACTACTTCAATCTTTGCTCTGACGAGTTGGCAAGTTGTATCCCTCCCCCACTGCTGAGGTTACGTAACACTCGCCAAGCGAACTTCGTCTCACAGGTACTGTATGGAGATTTGTAGCTCGCGGATTGGTTGGTACAGCGACTGCTTCTTCCCATCTACCTTCATACTCTGGAACTCTCTTCTTCCTTCTGTCATCCCTAATTCTTATAACCTATCTTCCTTTAAAAATCGGATCTATCATCATCTCAGGGCCTAATCCTGCCATATCTCCAAGTCCTCAGTACTTCAGCTATTTTTTCAGCCTGTCCTTTTTCTATTGTGTACTAATACCTCATCTCTACCTTTTCTTTAACATTTTAATTTTCCTTCATCTTAATGTTTTCTTCGTGCCTGGGCCTTTATTGATGAGGGCAATTTTCTTGCCTGTCCCAGTATCATATCTATAAAAAAAAAGAAAAAAAATCAGGGAGGGTAGTGGTGAATAAAGGGGAGCTTTACCATTGAGTTCTTACAATTGTCAACTTATCTAGGAAACGGAGTAGATTCTTTGATGTGGTCACATCCTAAAATACTGTTATACTCACAACAGACTTTTCTAAGCTGCTACACAGCTTAAAGAACAAAAACTGTCTAAGACTTGATATCCACTTTCAAATACCAGTTTCAGTCCAGTGTAAGAAATTAGTTCCTAAATTTGCCTGAATTGTCTTACTTTTAACAAAATGTATAAGACAGAGCACAAGAAAAACCTGATGGTATAGATTGTGGAAGTCAGCAAACATTGCTAGAGACTGGAACTCTAATGCACTGTTTTGTGTCACAATTAGTCTCCATTCATATGAGGGTGGGCGCAGACATGTTGGAAGTTGGGGAATTAAGGCTGCGAGCTCTTCCTGATGCTCAACAGTGGGATTGAACCCACTTTAGTCGCTTCCTGATTTGCGCATTCTTCCACCGAGCTACAAGAGAATGGAAATATGCTTTACAAAGATTTTGAGTCTTATGCTTCCTTTATATACAAAAAAATATATGAGTTTATTAGAATTGTTTTATCAGGATTGATAAGAAATGAGTACAGTATGAAAAGTTGTCTGTGCCAATTTGTTTAGCAAGTACTAAGATATATTTTCTTGTTTTTTTTTCTCTCAGGAAAACCAAGATATCCTTATAAGATTTCATATCCTAGTTGGTAAGGCAGGAAGGTAAGAACTGTTAAGTGGCTAACAGGAGTGATACAAGATTTCCCTGAAAGTGTTCGTTGATTCAGCCGTCCCCCTTATGGGATGGTTGCGGCCTGATGCTGCACTGTTTTAAACTAAGAATTTATTAAAGAATAGTTTTGATTTTTATGTAGGAATCATTAACAGTTTTCTCATAAACTTATTTGAAAAGAAACTCGTTAAAATTGATGTATGTGTAGAGAATATATATTTCATTTAGATTTCTCACGTAAGATATACGATTTCTTTGCAACAAAATGTATAGTATACTTTTTGTCTCACCTGTTTTTTGTTTATATTTTGATGAGTAAGCCTGCCATTTTATTCTTCAATAAGATTTCGTGCAGCATGGTCGATAGAGTAACAAGATAAAATAATGTTTAGACCAAGGAATATTAATAATGCTATAATCTTGAAAATTAGATAAACTACAAATAGAGGTTATTAAATTGTGTTCTGGTTGATATTAATAAATATGTAAAGGGTCCAAAGCTGTCTATCAATCTACCCTCTACATATATCTTGAAGGATTTTCTTGTTCATTACATCTGCTTCTGAAGAGTTCTTCATTGTATACTCATATCTTCCCTAAAGTATAAGAATCTTAGTGGTTTGTTCTTAAGTATGATTTTTTTTTCATTCACGAAGGAAAATAAAGTTCATTCTTTAACTCATTTGTAAGTTGGGGAGCATCTGTATGCTCAATCCATGATTTAACGGACTAATGGGGGGGACCTTGGTCCATTAATCCGATTGTCTGTTGTTCCCTGCAATGGGTCTTTAGTGTTAACAATTACATTATGAAGAGAAGAGGACTAATACTTTTAATCAAGCACTACATTAAGCTCAACATCCAGTGTGGCAGTGGAAAGTACCTCTACACTGCAAATATAAGAAATCGGACATTTTTACTTGGCGAATGTGTGAGGGAGAAAGAAAGATTCATTCTTAAGTATACCCACATACAAGGATAGGTTCACAGAGGGCACGTGTAATTCAAATTTTGCATAAATTAAATTGCATGTATTTATAAGGAGTAATGTACAGTGTTGCCTCACTTATCGCGGTAGTTCGGTTCCGGGACCAGCCGCGAACCAGGAAATCCGCGAAGTAGGATCCGCCTATATGTACATAGATATTTTAATATATTTTTACGTTTACACTGCATAAACCCTCCCTGCACTGTTAAAAAACACCCTTTACATTATAAATAACAGCAAGCAACGTAAATTTTTATGAAAGTGATAGATAAAATTACGGTGAATGAGGTGATAATGACGTGACATACATACTCATTTACAATTATTTTTTCATTTACGTACTGTATAAACCCTCCTTGCACTGTTAAAAAAAACACCCTTAACATTATAGATAACAGCAAGCAACGTAAATTTTTATGAAAGTGATAGGAAAACTTACCGTGAATGTGATGATGACGTGACATACATACTCATTTACAATTATTTTTTCGTTTACGTACTGTATAAACCCTCCCTGCACTGTTAAAAAAACACCCTTTACATTATAAATAACAGCAAGTAACGTAAATTTTTATGAAAGTGATAGATAAAATTACGGTGAATGAGGTGATAATGACGTGACATACATTTGTACATGATAGGTAAACTTACCGTGAATGAGGTGATGATCATCATTCTCGACCCCGGAGGAAATTATTTCACAGCCAATAAAAGCTTTACGGCTGCTTTTTGGGGGGGAAGAACATGGTAATGGGGAGTTGCTGTTGTTGTTTCTTCATTTGTTGGAACATGGCATGGTAAGGAGTCATGGCATCGTCGAGAAAATTACAGGTCACCGAACGAACCATATTTTCGTCATGTTCCTGCGAGAGTTGTTGGAGTGCATTGTAATGTTCATACATGGCCGCCAAACGTTCGAGTGTAAGGCCAGGTTCTTCAGTTGGTTCGTGCGATTCCTCAAGTTCTTCCTCTTCTTCGCTCGCTGATTTCGTCATTTCATCCAAGTCTTCATCACTCAAAGGCTGCGAGTGGCAGTCAATCAGTTCATTCACATCTTCGGGAGTCATATCTTTAAAGCCTTCTCCTCCTAGCAATGCAGCCAACTTCACAGCTTTCGCAACTGCCGCCTTCTGCACCTCGACAGGAGCAAATCCCTTGTAGTCGTGGATGATTTCGGGCCACAATTTCTTCCAGCTGGCATTGATTGTGGCCGACTTTAGCTCTTTGATTGCTTTCTGAATATTCTCTTTGTCCGAATCCATGGAATCAACTAGGTTCGCCAGGGCATTTCGTGTGTATAGGGCCTTGAACGCACGAATAACGCCTTGATCCATAGGCTGAATCAGTGACGTCGTATTCGGTGGCAGGAACTCAACTTGAACACCGTCATATTGGAGCTTGGTTGCGTGGCCACCAGCATTATCCATCAAAAGAAGGACTTTAAATTCAAGGCCTTTTTCCATAAGATAAAGTTTTACCTGAGGGATAAAGCATTGGTGAAACCAGTTCAATGTGAGGCTTTTCGTGATCCAGGCCTTGGGGTTATGCATCCAATACACTGGCAGCAGATTCTTATTCTTGTTCTTCAAAGCCCTAGGGTTCTTTGACTTGTAGATAAGCCCGGGCTTTAACATGAAGCCTGCAGCATTCCCGCACATGATGAGGGTAACACGATCTTTGTGCGCTTTAAATCCCGGGGCTTTAGCTTCTTCCTTGAAGAGAAAAGTGCGAGATGGCATTCTCTTCCAAAATAACCCAGTCTCATCCATGTTGGAGACTTGCTCAGGAACATATTCCCCTACGGCGATAATTTTCTTGAAGTCATTCTTGACGTAATTTTCTGCGGCAGCTGTATCTGCAGAGGCAGCCTCGCCATAAACTGAAATGCTCTTTAGGCCATAGCATTTTTGAAATCTGAAGAACCATCCCCTGCTAGCAACGAACAGTTGTATCCTCGATGGAGACTCGCTGGAGGGTCCTAGTTGTGGGTCGTCGATATCTTCTTCTCTCCCCTCCTCTCCACGGTCGCCACCGTCGTCATCGGGTTCATTTGCAGCGAATGTCTCGTACAGCTTCTTCGCCTTTGTTTGTATGATATTGGTGTCTAAGCTGATCTTTTTCTTTCTGCAATCAGCAATCCACAGGGCCAAAGCAGCTTCCATGCGCACTACTGCCTTATTGCGGGGTGATACGAGCCTCTTCGCCGAGTTATTAAAAGAAATGCTCGCTGTTTTCCTGATCTTTGCCTCGTCCTTTTTTATATAACGCACAGTAGATTCATTGAGGCCAAAATAGCGGCCGACATCCACAAACTTTTTTCCTTCTTTCAACATATCTAAGAGTTTCACTTTATCTACAATGGTTAACATTTTCCTTTGCCGCTTAGGCTCACTACAAGAAGCCTTAGAAGATGAAGGATGCTTGGGAGGCATTGCAAAGGTTAAAATATGCGAGTACAAAAAATCACAAGCAAAACATATTAGTAATCACAACGAGAACGGCGCACACGAGAGTTAGACTGAGCGAGTGAGGCGGCACATTGGAAATTGGAGGGAAAAGCAAACTGCAATGAAAAAGCCAATCAGACCCCATGATACAGAAAATATTGAAAAACAATTCTGTGATTCGTTGTCTCCCGACCTTTCAGCCAATAGGATTCCATGAACTATCTCACGTAGGTGAGAGCCTTTTCATTTCCGAAACGTTGATAGCGGTATCGTATTTTACATGGTGAAATACTGTTAGTACTTTATGTTTTTTATTAGTTTTTACTGTTTTATTATTTTAATATTCACTAGGTCACGTAGGTGAGAGCCTTTGCATTTTCCGAAACACTGATACTGGTGTCGTATTTTACGTGGTGCAATACTATTTACTATTTTTTGCTGTTTTATTATTCTTAGGCTAAGAAATACGTTTTTTTTTATCAATAAAATCATGAAACTACTGGAAATATAAATATATATGCTAGCTCACATAGCTGTGACCCCAATGCATTGTACGCTATTGGACACTGTGTTGCATGATGCAATACCCTGTACTGTGAGTTATACTGTACGTACGTATATCTAAATTTATGTTTTTTACTATTTTTTTACTGTTTTATTATTCGTAGGCTGGGAAATAATTTTTTTTTTATCAATTAAATAATGAAAATTTTTTTTTCAATAAAAATGAAAATACTGAAAATTTATTTTGTTCAATATTTTAATATTTTTGCGTATACCCATAAAATAAAATAATAATTTATAAAAAAAAAAACCGCGATAGAGTGAGACCGCGAACCAAGAAGCGCGAATAACCGGGGTAACACTGTAAATAGGCATGATTATGTTCCACAAGTGTGTATAAATACACAATGCTAAAGAACTAAGCTAGTTAAACACATTTTAAACGTACATAAGCAAGCTGGACTACGTATATAAGCAAGCTTAAAAATAAATATTAAAGATATAGATAAAAAAAAAATAAACAAATTAACTCACTCCATATACGGTAGACAACAGGCATACTGGGACAGGTGTGTAGCGGCAGTGAGCAGTTGACTTAAGTGGTAGGAGAGGGAGGAGCAAGGGGGAAAGGAGTGGGAGAACTGACCCATAGTCATGGTTGGGGTGCATGCTTCTTACTGACACACAAGCGCACGTTGGCAGGAATGTGGATACCAAGCGCTTGAACAAACACACAACGCCAGGCATTCTTGAGGATAACCACCCAAGCTATTCTTGTATTTGTATTTTTTTTATTTTTACTAATGACACACGTTATTCCAATTTCGCGTACTCTAAACACGTGTAAATATAATATATATATATATATATATATATATATATATATATATATATATATATATATATATATATATATATATATATATATATGAATCATTTTTTTTTTTTACCCCGACCGGGACTCGAACCTAGGACTTATGATTACTAAGTCAAGGCGCTACCACTACACCACAGAAGGTTAAAAGGAATCCAACCTTATAGCTTATATCTGCTATACTTAGGAATGAACGCATTCTAACTGAATGCCACTATGTTCATATTACAGATTCCCCAACCTCACTCCTGGCTTCATTTTAGCATTTAATTCAATTCCCAATCTCATTCGGGCCATGAAATTATCAAATAAGCACATTACATATGTGAAAACATGAATAATTTTTTTTTACCCCGACCGGGACTCGAACCTAGGACTTATGATTACTAAGTCAAGGCGCTACCACTACACCACAGAAGGTTAAAAGGAATCCAACCTTATAGCTTATATCTGCTATACTTAGGAATGAACGCATTCTAACTGAATGCCGCTATGTTCATATTACAGATTCCCCAACCTCACTCGTGGCTTCATTTTAGCATTTAATTCAATTCCCAATCTCATTCGGGCCATGAAATTATCAAATAAGCACATTACATATGTGAAAACATGAATCATTTTTTACCCCGACCGGGACTCGAACCTAGGACTTATGATTACTAAGTCAAGGCGCTACCACTACACCACAGAAGGTAGCGCCTTGACTTAGTAATCATAAGTCCTAGGTTCGAGTCCCGGTCGGGGTAAAAATTGATTCATATTTTCACATATGTAATGTGCTTATTTGATAATTTCATGGCCCGAATGAGATTGGGAATTGAATTAAATGCTAAAATGAAGCCACAAGTGAGGTTGGGGAATCTGTAATATGAACATAGTGGCATTCAGTTAGAATGCGTTCATTCCTAAGTATAGCAGATATAAGCTATAAGGTTGGATTCCTTTTAACCTTCTGTGGTGTAGTGGTAGCGCCTTGACTTAGTAATCATATGTCCTAGGTTCGAGTCCCGGTCGGGGTAAAAAATGATTCATGTTTTCACATATGTAATGTGCTTATTTGATAATTTCATGGCCCGAATGAGATTGGGAATTGAATTAAATGCTAAAATGAAGCCACGAGTGAGGTTGGGGAATCTGTAATATGAACATAGTGGCATTCAGTTAGAATGTGTTCATTCCTAAGTATAGCAGATATAAGCTATAAGGTTGGATTCCTTTTAACCTTCTGTGGTGTAGTGGTAGCGCCTTGACTTAGTAATCATAAGTCCTAGGTTCGAGTCCCGGTCGGGGTAAAAAAATGATTCATGTTTTCACATATGTAATGTGCTTATTTGATATATATATATATATATATATATATATATATATATATATATATATATATATATATATATATATATATATATATATATAAAACATTAGACTATAGCACTTTTCATTTCTTTCTGGGCTACCATCAGCTTATTGTAACATAGTAATATAAATAATACTAATAATGATAAGTGTGAGAGAGAAATGAAAAGTGCTATAGTTTAATATTTCCTTTGTCTCTAACGATAATAAAAATAATAATAATAAAGCCCCACAGATATATATATATATATATATATATATATATATATATATATATATATATATATATATATATATATATATATTTTTTTTTTTTTTTTTTTTTTTTTGGCGACACCAGGACGGGCCGAAAAAAATTATAAAATAAAACAGCCCTCATCGGGCCTGGGCACGAAAAATACATAAAGAGAAACAGAGATGGAGAGTGTAATGACTTGTCAGATGTGAAGGGATAATAAAAGATGTGATGAATATCCAAGAATATTCAGTGTAGCTGTAGGCATAGAAAAAGAACCGTAACTGAAGGAAGACTTAACATCGAACTGCCCTAGACAGACCTATTTAAGTTCAAAAAACCTTCAGCTGTAGTATCACAATGGGCGGTGTGTGTGTATATATATATATATATATATATATATATATATATATATATATATATATATATATATATATATATATATATATATATATATATATATATATATATATATATATATATATGAATCATTCTTTACCCCGACCGGGACTCGAACCTAGGACTTATGATTACTAAGTCAAGGCGCTACCACTACACCACAGAAGGTTAAAAGGAATCCAACCTTATAGCTTATATCTGCTATACTTAGGAATGAACGCATTCTAACTGAATGCCACTATGTTCATATTACAGATTCCCCAACCTCACTCGTGGCTTCATTTTAGCATTTAATTCAATTCCCAATCTCATTCGGGCCATGAAATTACCAAATAAGCACATTACATATGTGAAAACATGAATCATTCTTTACCCCGACCGGGACTCGAACCTAGGACTTATGATTACTAAGTCAAGGCGCTACCACTACACCACAGAAGGTTAAAAGGAATCCAACCTTATAGCTTATATCTGCTATACTTAGGAATGAACGCATTCTAACTGAATGCCACTATGTTCATATTACAGATTCCCCAACCTCACTCGTGGCTTCATTTTAGCATTTAATTCAATTCCCAATCTCATTCGGGCCATGAAATTACCAAATAAGCACATTACATATGTGAAAACATGAATCATTCTTTACCCCGACCGGGACTCGAACCTAGGACTTATGATTACTAAGTCAAGGCGCTACCACTACACCACAGAAGGTTAAAAGGAATCCAACCTTATAGCTTATATCTGCTATACTTAGGAATGAACGCATTCTAATTGAATGCCACTATGTTCATATTACAGATTCCCCAACCTCACTCGTGGCTTCATTTTAGCATTTAATTCAATTCCCAATCTCATTCGGGCCATGAAATTACCAAATAAGCACATTACATATGTGAAAACATGAATCATTCTTTACCCCGACCGGGACTCGAACCTAGGACTTATGATTACTAAGTCAAGGCGCTACCACTACACCACAGAAGGTTAAAAGGAATCCAACCTTATAGCTTATATCTGCTATACTTAGGAATGAACGCATTCTAACTGAATGCCACTATGTTCATATTACAGATTCCCCAACCTCACTCGTGGCTTCATTTTAGCATTTAATTCAATTCCCAATCTCATTCGGGCCATGAAATTACCAAATAAGCACATTACATATGTGAAAACATGAATCGTTCTTTACCCCGACCGGGACTCGAACCTAGGACTTATGATTACTAAGTCAAGGCGCTACCACTACACCACAGAAGGTTAAAAGGAATCCAACCTTATAGCTTATATCTGCTATACTTAGGAATGAACGCATTCTAACTGAATGCCACTATGTTCATATTACAGATTCCCCAACCTCACTCGTGGCTTCATTTTAGCATTTAATTCAATTCCCAATCTCATTCGGGCCATGAAATTACCAAATAAGCACATTACATATGTGAAAACATGAATCATTCTTTACCCCGACCGGGACTCGAACCTAGGACTTATGATTACTAAGTCAAGGCGCTACCACTACACCACAGAAGGTTAAAAGGAATCCAACCTTATAGCTTATATCTGCTATACTTAGGAATGAACGCATTCTAACTGAATGCCACTATGTTCATATTACAGATTCCCCAACCTCACTCGTGGCTTCATTTTAGCATTTAATTCAATTCCCAATCTCATTAAAGAAAAGTAATTATATTCCGACTTCAAACACTACTGCTTTATTCACAAAAACTATATATCAGTATTTATGCACATATCTTAAATAAATTCTGAATAATAAATTCTTAAATAAATTATTGTTGTAACTCAAGCTGTATATACTTATATACAATGCACATAGTATGTGGAGTGATAATTGAAGAGTTATTTTTTGCACATGCCATTTTACATTCCAGTTAGTTTCTTACTCAGTTGTCTTTGATTTTAAGAGGGACCTTTAATATGTATATAGCTTACTGTTGGTATTACCAAAATTTAAAGATACTAGAAAACTTTATTTTAGCTTAATAATAGTGTACTATGTATGTCAGACAAGAATTTAGATATTTTAATGCCTTGCATATTCAAAATTCATTTAAAAATATATCACTTACACAGGAACTGAAGGAAAAACTAACAATGTATTTAAAGATCTTGTAATTTGGCACCTACTTACATTACATGAAAAAAACATTGCTTGAATCTCAAAGGACAATATTAGACATGTCATATGCGGAGTATTTATAGTACTTGGAATCAAACTTTTTTAAAACTACATTTTTATTCATGTATGTTGTACAGTATATACATTTCATATTCACTGTATGTATGGTATTGTATACATAAGTCATGATCTGCAGAAACACCTGTACCAAGAAAATTGGATTTTAGAAAATAGTTTATTAAGAAAAAAGTCCTTTCCATAACATCCTATCTTATTACAGATAGGAGGGTTGTCACAACTGCAAAAATAATATAGAAGCATGGCTGCCACCTTAACCACTATTATTGAAGTACAATATTATATTCAAAACACATAGGCCTATGGAGAATTTCTCCCTCCCCCGAGATTCGAATGTATTTTTTTCTAATGATGAGATTCATAAATGGTAAGAAGAGGTACAGTATAAAACATGTAATAATAAATGTAAGTTACTAATATTTTGAAATTTCAAATACAATTGACATAAATGTAATTAACAAAATTCTCCAATTATTGACTTTACAATAATACTATACACTTTAGGTCTGGATATTATAGTAGAAATATTTAAATTTTTACGTTAAATGTCAAGCTGCTTCTTGAAAGGGAAAGGGTATTTGTAAATAAATTATCATTAAAATGTATAGTAAGTAAAATTTTAAGTAAATATTATTAATCCAAGCAAAAATTAATAGCATAAAGCTTTCAGTATAGTCATATTGAAAAAGAGAACAGCAAGAAGGCCCCAACTGTCAAAGAGGTAGGAGCAGCAGAACTTTTTTGAGTAGTGGGATAAAAACCTGACAACTATGCCACTACACTGATACATTGTCACATTTTTTATATTTTATTTTCTTTCACTCTTCCGAGAGAGGGATTACCTCCCTGAGGCCATTCTTGTTGATAAATAGTGTTTAATACCAACGTGAATTAGGGAAATGTATACCTACAGTGAGGTAATCACTCCCCCTGAAGTATGGAAAAGGAAAAAAAAATTTAAATGTTGACTTTTGGCCCACCCTCTACAATATCAAGATTTTTGGACCAGCCTGTATAAAATTATTAGCATGACACATAATGGAGGATTTCTCTCCTGAGATTCAAAGGTATTTATCTCTACTTATAAGATTCAAAAGTGGAAAGATGAGGTATTGGATTACCCATGTAAAAACAATAGTAATTTGCCAGTAATGAGGTACAAGACTAACCATGTATTAATCATTGTAAGTTGCCAGTATTATTGCAAAATCTAGAATTTGTAAGACAGACATAAAACATAATATACAAAACTGGAGTATTATTACAGTGAAAATATTCCAAATTTTTGTTATGTATTAAAGTTTATTCATTAAATGGAATGTGTAATTCTTAATAATAATGTATAATTAATATGAATAAAATAAAATTTGAAGTAAAGTCATTAATAAAGACAAAAAGTGTAAATAATGGTATATGAGTCAAAATAACCTTATACAGCCCTGAATATGAACATATAATATGCAAGTTAAAATAATTAACATTTTGTAAAATGCCAAACAGAGCTAGGAATGTACTAATATAAGCATACATTATTATTATTACTAATTATTGTTATTGGTATTATTATTATTATCATCATCTGCAACGCAAAATGCCCAGCTGGAAAAAATAAAAAACTATAAACCAGATGACTCCAGCAGGGGAAGCAACCTAGTGAGCCAAAGGAAAAGGAGAATGAAAAAAAAAAAAAAAAAAAAAAAAAAAAATATATATATATATATATATATATATATATATATATATATATATATATATATATATATATATATATATATATATATATATATATATATATATATATATATATATATATTACAACTCAGTATTGTCAACTAAGAGCATGCTTGTCAAAACCGCTGCGTATGCTTTAACAGTGGAAGACCCATGTTGAGCTAAGATATACGATACATATTGTGCCTATGAGTCAAGGTGTGCGTGCATTGCTCCTGTAAAACACTAATATAAGTAAACAGCAATTTAATCTCAGGGCTTATTATGCTGGTGTGATTTGTTTGGCTTGTTTTGTATAAAAATAACCCTGGTTTTATGTTACTATAGGCCCTGTTATGGCAATGTACACAGACAGATTGAAGCTGGGGAATTAATGCAATGGATAAACTGATCAATGATATGTCACACATAAAATGATCATTTCCTAACCAGGGAAGCATGAAACTGCAGTACATACATAAGAATACATATGTATACACATGAATATGCTAACAAAGGGTGGTGAAATATCACCGTAAATACAACTTAAGTGCTGAAATGCTAGTTAAAAATAAAGATGGAATATCAGTAATGAAGCTTACAAATACTTTCATGGCGGTGTACATAAACACAGGATGTTTTAACACGATAGACCTTACATATCAACATACAGAATAAAAATAATTTCAGAAACCGTCACTCCAATATGAAAAGTAGGAATGCATAAAATACCAGTGCTATACTGGATATATATTACAATATTAAAATACAAAGACATTGTCATTAATTCCATTGTATTGCATGTTTTCTGCTCATGACATTGATTAAAAAGCTGTGTATTACATCCACAGTGCACTGCTAGGTTAAATGCAGTCAGACCGTGAACATTACAGTTAGGATGTATGTATGGGTATATGTGTGCATAATAGATCTGTATATTTTTTATACAACTGAACAGCTAGTTAGAGTAAATAAATGAAAAATAAAAAACTATGTAGTTCACTCCCAAATCACATGCGATACATTGACATGTGGACAATTTGTACAATAAATTTAAACTGAGTAATTACTAAAAACTTGCAAAGATTAAAAAAAATCTCTTAAAAAAGATGATATGTCACTTCATTTCCTCATGTTATTTTTATGATGAAATAATATTTTTGAAGACACGGTCAGGTCAATGTATATGCCAAAGTTACGTCATCAACCAAAACCTATAGCATGACCTAATTGGGAAGGACAACAGAACACAAACACTTCATCTAGAAAGCTTGAAAATTCATCACCAGAATCAAAATCATTCCATTATCCACCAAAATTACTAAATCCGACACATCTGTAAGTAACTGAGAGGCATACATTTAAACCAGCTACACATAGTGAATTACTATTGAGTAAACATACGTCTAATCTTCTATATTACTTTATACTGTATAATACTTTCATATAAAACATCTATTGCTACCTATACTACTGTATAAAACAGAATGAATCCAGCTGCAGGGAAAAATTATAACTTATTCTCACTTACATCCCTTCTGTTGTGAACATAATATTCATTACCATACAAGACGGAATAAATCCAGTTGCATGGAAAAAATTATAACTTACTTTTGGTAATATTAAGAGTTCTTTCTTTTCTTGAATATAATATTAATCCCTTCCTTCCTTGGAAATAATATTTACTACCTATAAAACAATGAGTTCAGCTGCATGAAGTATTATTACAATGAATCCAGCTGCAGGGAAAAATAATAGCATACTTTCAATTGTACAAGAATCTATTCTTTTCTTGAATATAGTATTCAGTATTCATATTATACTGTACATGGAACTGGGTAATAAAAGCATGAAGGCCATCTAATATCCAAAGTATATTGAAGTACTATAAGAAAGGCCAATTTGTCAGAGAACAGAGCTGGGAAATTAGCCAAGGTATATTCCCCAAAAAACAGGAAAGGATATAAAGTATCAAGAGTTATCATTACTGAATAGTAAATTTTTCCTAAGTTTTATGTTCTTAAGTTTTATATAGCATCTGCAGGACTCTGGAACTCGGCCAGAGCCTTCAAAGCAGAGACTTGCTTCTTCTGACTTCCCTTCCTCACTTTTGCTCTAACTTCTTCAGCCTTTTCCCGTCTCACGAGAGGTTTCTTCTCAGGGGCTTTCATCTTCCACACAACAATAGGCGACTAAAAGAGAAAACACATTAATCGACAAGTTAATCGAGAGAAATCATATACATGTACAAGCAAAAACTAAAGGTAGAATATTTTAAAATTAGCAATACTTTTGTTCAATATGTAACACTACTGCTCACTTAAGCAGTTATACCATCCCAAAGGAAAAAAATACTGTTTTACCTATTTTTTTTTTAACCATTCCATTATAATCACGAACTACCTGCTTGTAACAAACTTAAAACGGTGTGTATTTTACTCTGAAATCAAATACCAAGATCCAGCATATGAGGTGTCAACATGATTGTAAATTGTACACACTTTTATTAACACCTTTTATTCCTACTTGGGTGTACTGTGTTCCTATTGCTGTATTATTACCTACTATACTGCTACCAAGTTCTATTCCTACCTACTGTATTCCAGCCTACTTTATTCCTACCTGCTGTCTTCCTACCTACTGTAGTCTTACCCACTATAATCCTACCTACTGTAGTGTTTCATGTAAATTATCCTTAGAAATGGAAAATTATGCTGATCTCATCCATTATATATTGATCATGTTATCTGTCTATGGGGTACTCATTCATTCCTTTTTTTTCCCTGCCATATTTAATGAGTCACTTTTAATCCCCATTCAAATGGGGGTGGACACAAAATATAGCTGGGGACTTAGGGCTGGATGCCTTTTCCAATATTCTTCACAGATCTCTACCACTGGTTAGACACTTCTCGAGTCCAGCGCTGTGATCAATGAGCTACCAAGGCCCCTGACCTCTTTCATTCCTTTCCATTAAATAATCACCTATTCCATTCCTATCATTATCGTGTTTCTAAGTCTTGGAAACTTCTATTTCAGCCAGTTACACTGTAAGTACTTTACATTTTCTTCATACACATTCATGTATAATTTACAATAACACTAGAAATTTTCTTCAAAAACATTCATGTATAATTCTTAAATATAATATACTGTTAAATATATGTAAAAGTTATGTAAGTGGTATAATCTTCATATAACTTACTCTAATAAAACTTACTGAATACACAAAAAGATCTCTTTAAAATAGCAAAATTAATAAAGTTTTACATTAAATAACACAAAACAAGCCATCTTCACATATAGTCTACAGCATAAAAAATAGTGTCATAGTCGGAATAAAATACTACAGGTGCTTTATTACTACTGGTATAGATACACCAAAAATTAAGAAACAAGAACCTGCAAGCTGTACCAATGGTGACATATTCACCACAGCCATTATCTCTGAAACGGAAGGAGTATAACTACAACACATATCTTTTAAGAGAAAAACTTTCTAAGTGCTTCAAATTTTTTATGTAGAACGACAGGAAGAAATTATATAAGCCTATCTCTGAAACAGGAAGGAACATAACTATAAAAGATATCTTATAAGACTTTGTTATACTCTCTAAGTGCTTCAAATTCTTTCCGAGGACAGACAAGAAGAGATGGAGAAGCTTATCTCTGAAACGGGAGAGAGCACAGCTACCAAATATATCTTTTTAAAGAAAAGTTTTTTTTACAAATTATAAGTGTTCCAAATTCTTTCAGGAGACAGACAAGATGAAGATATGGAAAAAGTCTATCACTGAAAGAGGAAAGAGTATAGCTACAACAGACATATATTTACAGGAAAGTTTGTTGTAAACTCTCGAAGTGCTTCATATTCTTTCAAGAGACAGACAAGAAGAGCTGAAAATACCTATCACTGAATAGGGAAGGAGCTTAGCTACAAAAGTTATCTGCTTAGAGTGAAAAGTTTGTTGCGAACTCTTTAAACGTTTCAAATAACATCTGAAAACAGACGAGAGGAGACGGCAAAATCCTCTCTCTGAAACAGGAAGGAGCATAGCTACATTAGACATCTTTTTATGAGTGTTTTTTGGAAGCTCTAGTGTGTTTCCAATTCTTTCTGGAGACAGATACGAAGATATGAAAAAAAAGAAAAAACACTGCCATTATCTGACTGTGTACTGTATCCAATGAATATACCCAATTCCTATTCCTATATCTTAATTATCATCCATTACATAATTACCTATACAGGAGGTCTCCAGTTTTTGCGGTCCCCGAGATATGGTGTTCCACCGTTACGACAGATGCACATAAATGAATAAATAAATTTTTAAACCTACCTGGCTAGTGTGGTATATTCAAACTTTGTGCACTGAACAGTTTGTGAGCATGGTGGACGTATACATAGGTAGCAGCACCGTTGATTTCATATACAGTATATGAAGTTAATGACTTTATTTATTTATATGTTAATGTATTTGGTTATTTGAAGGAATTAGATTTATGTACAAAATTACCAAAAATACAATCTCTATGCAAAAAGTTTGTTGGAGGTGGCGAAAGAATACGTTATCATGCTACATTAGACTGAGAAGAAGAAGCGTCACTCAAATTTGCTCTAGCATTCCATATTGTTTCTCGTGATCATCTGCTCTCTCGTTGTTTTTGCTGTTGTTTGTTCGTTATTGACCTGTACTATGCCTCCCAAGTGTAGTGGTGATTTTTCTGATAGCAGTGTTGCTAAGAGAAGGAAAGCCCTCACCATGGAAATTAAAGTTTAAATAGAACATTGGCTGCTCACTGGATTTAGCCCATTCAATGATGGCAACGATCATTAAGGATAAAAATTGCATCCTTATGCATGTAAAAGGTTCTGCTCCTATGATGTCCACTGTGATTACTAAGCAGCGCAGTGGCTATATGATTGAGATGGAGAGATTATTGGTGCTTTGGCTGGATGATCAGCATCAACGGTGTATCCCAGGGAGCCTCATGCTGATATAGGTAAAAGCTAAAAGATTTTTCGATGCCGTGAAAAGGGGGAAGGGAGTAAAAGTGAAGAGTTTGTGGTCAGTATGGGTTGGTTTAGTTGTTTCAAGACTCTGCTAATTTGCATAACCAAAGGCTGCAAGGCGAATCTGCAAATGGTGACGAGAAAGCAGCAAAAGTGTTTCCCAGTGTGTTAGGAGAAATAATTGAGTGGGGTTACCGTGTCAAACAAATATTTAACATGGATGAGTCTGGCTTGTTCTGGAAGCATATGCTTAGTCATATGTACATCGCCAAGGAGGAGAAGACAGCACCAGGTCATAAAGTCAGCAAGGAGAAACAGACTTTGCTTTTAGGGGCTAATGCTGCTGGAGACTGCAAACTGAAACCCTTGTTGGTTTACTTGGCAGAAAATCCAAGGGCACTAAAGGGCATTTGGAAGGGTCAACTACCAGTTATCTGGAAGTCGAACAAAAAGGCTTGGATAACCCTTCAGATATTTAAGGACTGGTTCAGTGCTGGACAATGACCCTAGTCACCATCCCCATTTGGATGACTTTCATCCTAATGTAAAGGTAGTTTACCTTCCACCTAATACCACTTCCCATTTACAGCCAATGGATCAGGGGATCATTGCATCTTTCAAGGCCTACTACCTCCAAAGGACAATCGCTACTGCTCTCAGGGCAACTGAGAAGGACAAGAAGTTGACTCTCAAGGAGGTTTGGAAGTCATAAAATATTCTTCAGGCTGTGAAGAATACTGCTGATTCTTGTGAGGAAGTTAAGCATACGAACTTGAATGGGGTACGAAAGAAACTGTGCCCCCAGTTTGTGGATGACTTCTGTGGCTTTGAGGAGACGGTTGAAGCTGTCAACAAAAACGTTGTTGCACTGAGTAAGGAGCTCAAGTTGGAGGTGGAGCCTGATGATGTAACAGGCTGCTGGAATCTCATGGAGAGGAGTTATCTCATGAGGACCTCATCTAACTGGAGAAGCAGACGGTTAAAGAGGAGGAGAAATACCAAGCAGGGAACTGGAAGAATCTTTTACCCTGATAGAGGAAGAGTTGGCAAATCTCGAGGCTCAACACTCCAACACTGCCAGGTTCAGTAAGGTCCACAGAGGGGTCACAGATTGCCTGAAGTGCTACAAGGAAATCTGGGAGAAGAAGGGAGCATCCTTCCAAACTCGCCTCGACCAATTCTTCGTGAAGGCAGAGCCCCCTGAAATACATCCTGTACCATCTACCTAAGGTGCCTCTAGAGACTCACCTGCCTCAGTATCTCCAACATCTGCTACAGGTTCTCTTGCCTCTCCAGACTCACCTGCCCCAGTCTCCTCAGAACCTGGTTCTCCAGCTTCCTCTTCCTTATAAGCCTGTCTCTCTCTCCCTTGCAATGCCCCTTCCAGTGTGCAAGCCAACCACGCGAGTAAAGATAAGCAATACTGTATAGTGTACTTTTCCTACTTTCATGTCTTAGATTATTTTTCTGTTTCAGATTATTCATTTTTAGCATTGGTGGCGAACCTAGGTTTGTATTAAGGTGTGTTCCGACTTAGGATGAAAACCGGGCTACGACAGCTGTCAGGAACGGAACCCTGTCGTGAATCGGGGACCCCCTGTATACATATTTAAGTCAACATAAACTATAACTAACAAAGATATAACACAGAAACTGTGCAACAGAAGTCAGTAAAAACAGGCTGCAAATTTAGGAAAAATTTAATATTATAAAGAATACTTTTCATCTGCTGGATCTCCATCAGAAATTTAGAACGTTATTATTTAATTAAAGTGCTGCTCATATTGTATTATAATGAGTACATCTTCTGTTATATACTGGGACTACTCAAAGATAAGTGGGGAGAGGGGAATCAAAGTACAAGAATGAGAAACCTAGTTTTCATCAGTTATATAATGTGTGCAGGTCCAGTGAGATTAACATAAAAAGCAGAAATAATAGAGATGACATTTAGGAGATAATATCATAGCAATAATGACCAAACTGGGTCTTCAGAAGAGACTTAAAGGTAGGGTTTTAGGTTCTAGTTCATCTGCCTGATACCCAAATGCCAACTGCCCGACATAAAAAAAAATGCCTGACTCTTTATAATCTAACCTAACCTCACCTGGCCTGACCTAACCTAACTTAGGGCAACTGTCCGGATACCAGGGCTTTATGACAGAAACTTACAAGTGGTTCTTGAAACCAATATACTGCAGATAGAGACATCAGAGATTCTTCGAGTAAGAGAGAATGTAAGATATCGGGTGAGGTATGAAAAATAAGGTATCCGCAAGAAGCATGGCGAGATAAAAAGGTTGTGAAACAGAAAATGGGAATAATTTCGAGTGACTCTCCTGTGGGGAAGTAAACACCACCACAGCAAATTATAGCTAAATACAATGATACCACAGTGATGACAAACTTAGTTACTTTGAATCTTGTCTGGATACCCTGAAAATGAAAATGAAAAATATTTGATAAATACGAAAGTTTTCATCCCACGATTCGAAAATGTTTTTCAGTGAACATCTGAACAATACTTAAAAACCTTTGATATATCCTTGTTATAACAGTAATGAACTTGTGTGTAAATAGGGTACATAAATTTTCTTGAAATATTATACAATATAGAATTTCTAAAGATATTAATTTCTGTATTCAAAACAGTCTCAATGAGAAACTAGAACAAGTAATTGTGATAGAGAAGGCAAATTATTATATTTCCCTAGATAATGCAAAATGTATACACTTCATATTTTATGGATAATCAGATATAATCTTGCTCCTCCCCCATTTGAAAACATGTTATGCATATAAATATACCAGGGACACAATCCCCTTCGAGGAAGAGGGATGGCAAAGTCAAAGCACACAACCAGGTACCAGACACCGCAATCATCCCATCCCAAACATATTAACACACCAATTGCTTGAGTAAGCAGGACACAGCTAATCTACTTTGGGGTCCTACAGCAGAAGCAAGTTTACCCTGCCTGCTTCATCTTGAAATAATTACCCCTGCTGCAGGAAGATAGCTCATTTAATAATTTCAAAACCCTTTTTCTATACCTAGGCCATATACATTCCAAACTAATTTTTACCCCCACAATCTTTAATGATACATTTCTACCCCTCTAGCACACAATTATACAACTTCATTGCTTTCCTTGACCTATCTCTATTTCAGACAGACAACCAGCCATGAACTTTAATGCAGGGTATACTATTTAAACCATATCCTATAAACTGATATTTCTTTGTTTATACCCAGACGACTATGTATGACTCAAATATCATTATTTAACATGATAACATAACCTACCGAAATCAACAGAGCCCACAGCTGAAAAAAATATGGAGGTAACAGGGCTCCATACCCTGCTTGTGGTTTCCACTTCTACTACCTACTCTGTGACCAGAAAAAAAAGGAGTCTGCTAATTCATTGCTCTCCTGCCCTTTTTAGCAGGCTTTTACCAAATGCAGGGGCAGTATAGTGCACATAAGGGGTTGGGGGTTTAATCCACCACAGCAAGTTATAGCTAAATACAATGATACCACAGTGATGACAAATTTAGTTTGAGAAAAAAATAAAATTCAAAGAATTAAAATAAAAATGCAACTCATTCAATTCATTTAAAAAATATCATATTAACTAGGTCACAAGGCAGAAAAATAATACGAACTACTGTATTAGAAAGCTGTAGAAAATAAAGAATGAATCAAGAAGTTTTATGAAAATTCAAGAACATATTGTTATCGAATAGTATAGGCGTCTGTGAAGAAATGAAGCGTTCCTCAGAGTATGGAAATTTTTGAAAGGCAAGACCATTTTGGCTGCTACAACACCACCAACAGAAAAATCTTTTTTAAACCTAAAGTGGTAATATCCAACTTAGAAATTGCCTTTAGGAAGGCCAGCTGAAAGGCCTTGCTTTCTAAACATCCAGAAATAATAATGTCTTTAGTGAGGAGATCACAGATGATTTTTCCATATTAAAAAGAAAAATGTTACTATTAATACAGCAGTATTGTAAATAATATATAACTTTTAAATATTTTGTAGTCATTCACTTTCTCCTTAGTCTACTGCAGTGTTTCTCAACCAGTGCACCCTGAAAAGTAGCCAGGTGCACCCCAAGTTAATGAAAGAGTAATATATGATTTTTTATATATAAAAATCCTGCATTTATAAAATACTATGGATAGGCACGTGGCTCCAATGTCTGAGTCAAGTCTTTGTCATTTGATATTTTAAAGTGGATGCTAATTTCCTTAATCTTTAAAAAGGAATGAATAATTCTTTCCCTTTTCCCTTCCTAAAGGGATTTAAATCAGTCGTTATCTCTCTTTCTCTTTCTTGTGAATGGCTGATATAAAATCTTAGAACAACCCGTCCTAAAGCATGTGAGAAGCAGCTATAATGACATATGAGTACAGGAATCAGAGGTAATCCTTTGACCTAAGTACTGCGAGGGATATCTTAAAATTCAAACATAAAGAGATGCCCAATCATAAATTTTGGATTTCCATCAAAGAAGAATATCCTCCAATAGCTCGTCAAGAACTAAATATGTTATGGCAAATCTCCACATCATACCTCTGTGAATTAGGATTTTCTGCATTTACCAACATTAAATGTAAATATAGATCAAATAGTAGATGTATTGATGAGGAAATGAAAGTATGCTTATCACATATAAGGCCTAATATTAAAAAAGATTGCAAAAGCACATCAAGCACAGGTTTCACACAAGCATACTTGATATAATATATTGCATTGTCTTCAAAATACATGCTTATTTTAAGAGCCTGGCTTTTATAATTTTCCAATTTTCAATTATATGAATAATTTTATCTTACTGATATATTAAGCGCACCTCAGTTTTAATTACTCTACACGTGCGCTCTGATTTCTAAATGGTTGAGAAACACTGGTCTACTGTATTGTGTTATTCTATATACGTACATTGTAAAAAGGAATGAACAGTTATATATAAGTATGATTTACTTTTAACTCTCCATCTTCATTAAAAATCCTAGAAAAAATTTCCACACAGGGAAGATTCCTTCATGGATCATCACCCAGATATGGTGAGAAATTTGTGTGACCCTCTTTCTCAAGAGCAAAGCCATCAGAAGTAGATGCTTTTGGCGGGATCACCACCAGTGGCAAGTTCAAGTATGAGGGTTAAGATTAAGAATGATCAATACTTCAAGTCCTCAAAGGCAGATCAGGAGGAAAAGTTGCTTCTAACTCAACGACGGTGCAGAGGAATGAAGGCTGCAGTAGAGCCAAGTCACCTTCATCGTTATGGAATAAGCTGATTGATTTGTGAAGTACGGTGTGCTTTTTGGAGTGCAGCATCAAGTACAAATTTATTGAAAACATATACAGTCAGCTTTGCTCAGTGAACCAGCAAAAGTCCATTGATAACAGAGTGATGACCGTCACTTTCAACTTCATGAAGCATCCATAGCTATGACAACAGGGAATACTTCTAACTTCCACTACCAAGTAGGCTTTTCAGCAGGTCAGTGGGATTAAATGTATAATTCATTCTCTTCTATTGTTGAATATTCTTCTTCATCTTATCTCCTATATTGCTGGAAAGTCGTGCTTTCTCCAAGATCTCTTCAACCTCGTGATGACATTTTTTGAGGCCTACTCCTAGTGTTCCTTCCATCTGGCATCCAAACAAAATTACTTTTCCCAAGCCACCCAGGATACCCATATAATTAATGCAAAAATATCATGCTAGTATAGAACACTTTACCTCTAGTTCAGAAAAATGTGATACAAATTATTCATATTTAAAACAATGGAGTAATCTTAATAACTTTAAGGATCTTGGCTTGTTTCTTTGCTGTTGGCACAAAAGAATACCAGTAAAGCATATACTGTGCAATATAAAAATCTCATACCACGCACGTAAAGTATGCACTCATAATGCCAACAGTGTAGGCAAATTTTCTTAGTATGCACTAATACTACCAACAGAGTAAGCAAATTTCCTTAGTATGCACTCAATATACCCATAAAGTAGGCAGATTTTCTTATTATGCATTCATGCTACTCACAACATAAGCAAATTTTCTTAGTATGCACTCATACCACCAACAGTGAAAACAAATTAGTATGCACTCATACTACACACAAAGCAGACAAAATTTTCTTAGTATGCACTTTACATTACCAATACAGTACGCAAATTTTCTTCCAACCCATAAAAAAGTAAAAACACAATAGAAAGACCAGTGACGAAAAGACTTATTCAATGAAATTAAGCGGCGAGTTGTTGGACAGACTATAGTAGAGGCAGGCAATGAGTTATCTAAATGGAAACTTTGGACACTCAACACTTAAATTACTTACTGCTGATCGTCCTCCAGGCTGAATGTCGAAAAAATAGGAAGTGTTAAAATTTTTTTTATTATACAGTATATATATATATATATATATATATATATATATATATATATATATATATATATATATATATATATATATATATATATATATATATATATATACACTAAAGGGTTAAAACAATCGAGAGACAATGGCAAAACAAGCAACTTTATATTATCTGTCCTAAAGATGGTAAATTATACAAAAGGGTCATAGCCGAGATAAATGATAAAATATCATATCTGTCATTAACTAAAGGATAATCGGTTTTTATAAGCAATATACATTAAGCATTAAAGAACACACTCATACAATACCCTTTACAGATCTGAGAAGGAAACTCAATTAAGGTTTGTACTTTTGGGAGTCTCAGAATATATTTTAACAGTTTAAAGAACTCATAATCAAGATCTGTACAGTATAAAAAAAGTCAAAAATTTGCAGCTCAAAAATGTTGAAGTTCTTGATTTTATTACTCTACGAAATAAATGATCCAGCAGGGAATCATACAGAAGAAAACAGCATAAAAAAGTTGTCTAAAACAGCCAGAGTATTATAATCATAACTGTTAGCAATCTCTAAAGTACAAAGTGAGAGTTTAAATGCAGCTATCTAGGACCAAGCAATTACTCAAGTAGAAAAAAAATGGAGAGAGAAAGAAATGACAAAAGCATGTGACCAGATGCACGACAGTACGAAATAAAGAAAGTTAGTAAAGAATAAATAAGCCTAAGGAGACAATTTCACTGACAGAAAGTAAACAGCCTGTAATGAATAAATCAGCTTAAGGAAAGAAGTTCACTTACAGCAATAGTTCCTTGACGAGGATATTTGGTAGATGCAACGTACGAACACTTCACCGTCAGCACTACCGCGTTCATGAGATTCTTGGCAGCTTGAATGAGGGAGGTAGCAGAGTCCAACTGAAAGTACAGCATTAATCATATAGGAGAAGAATTTATGATATACATGTAAAACAAACAAAAAACGAAAAAATAATTTTTATATGTTACTATTAGTCCCCATTACTGAATAGGAGTGGACACACTGTGGTCGGGGAATTAAAGCTGGATGCCCTTCCTGGCACCCAGAAGTGGTCTGGATCGAAGTTCTGGCAACTCCTGAGTCGAGTATTTTACCTATTTGGTTAACGTAGTCTCCTGATTTGCAATATGCATGAAATTAACATTACATATCTAATATCAAATTGAAAAGTGAGACCAACTACAAATTAACAACTGGCTAATAAGATGCTTTCAATTTTTGTGTCATAAACGAATGAACAAAATGGTGATAAAAGGATTGCAACAATATTAACTTTGAAAATGGTGATGAAAAGGTTTAAATTATTAAAAGAGCACCAAACAATATGACTTAAATTATACAATTTCATTATACAGTACACTACAAATGGTAATTTTTGCATATAAAATAAAGGAATGACTTACGACCAGTCAGTCAAAACAGATAATAGTCATTAGTCAACGACTACCTGTATTACGGCTCAACAGTGAAATGGCAAGACTTACACCAGATACAATGAGTTCCCCCGAAATATTCTGGACATCAGCTTTGACTTTAGAGGTGATATTCAACTGGTGACAGTATAGGGCAATGCGATCAAGATAGGCCAACATATCATCTTTGGTCCTGGATTCAGGACACTGATCGGCAATCTGTCGAGACAACTTATCTAATTTGGTACCAGCTTCTGAAATCTTTTTAGCAGCATTGATAACATCCATTGTAGTTTTAAGTGGACCTCTTCCTCTGAAAAATAAGTACATATTTTAATAAATATTTTCAAAACCTACCGATGCAACCATGAATAACTTTATTCTCACTTTAAAAATAATAACAGTAAATATTACGTATACAGTATAGCATATTTATATTCCCTCATAATAAGGGGTCGCTAGCTCCCTCATCATTGCCCATAGAGGAAAGTAATCCCTGTATTGTTTCTTTTTTGATGTCGGCTACCCCTCAATGGGGGAAACAGCCAAGGTAGATAGATAGAAAAAGGGATGGTCGAGTCAAAGAAAAAAGGTTATTTTTGTGAAATAAAAATACATACGAAGTGATTCCCAGTCCCCTCACTCTGCTCAATTCAGTGGACTTTAATGACACAAAGGGGACCATAGAGGAGGTATTCTTGCCCCCCACCAGGGGAAAATATTCTATAGTTTAAATATTCCACTAGTTGCAGTAGGTTGTTATGGAGTCTGAATATTACATATTAATCGATAAATTCTTCTATAATAAACTATGAGTGATCGCCATTATAAAGAAACATTTCTTGGCTTTTCTGGCGTATTTTCAGTAACATAGATTCAGGGATGGGGATTGCCAACTTTTTAAACAGTCACATATTACAATCTGAAAGGAATACAAAGGAACAATTTCTTCTTTCCAATCAAAATGTTGGTGTCACACTATGCGGCAGTGGCGGCATATGACGATAACGCAAACAAATAAAGAGGTGTCACACTACTGAGGCGCTGCCACGTCCGCCGCAAAGTATAGCATTAGACTGGATGTAAGGACTAGCAGCAATGCTGCAGTGTGAAACTGGCCTATAGATAAGGATGTGGGTCAGCCAAACAGCATGGTGGTGGGGGGAGATGATGCCCCTCTTTATCCCAAAGGAGCAAAGGGGATTGACCAAGGTGAATTAGCTTCTGGTGAATGTGTGTATTTTGGCTCGGCCAACCCCTTACAACGGGGATGGCAGCCACTGTATATGTACATCATGTTATTCCAACATGACGCTATACCTGAAATCAACAAGATAGCCAAAGCTGTTACAAGCATATCTGTGTGGTTTGCCTTTATAATATTTTGCCTGTCCTGATCTCTTCCATTAGATGCTTTGCGATAAGAATCTGATCTAGAATACGATGTTGGAGCTATTTTTTAGAAGAGCCAGGTATATCTTCATGCTGCACCAGAGGATGGTATTCCTTCTCCACCACCAGTTATATGGATTATACAATAATATATATTCTGTACTTTGAAATACATTAAAAAAGTAAATATGATATGTGTGGTTAGTAGATAGTTTTATCGTAAAAAAAATGGTAAAGAGATATTAGAAAGCTTGAACTACACTATTAAGAAGATTGAGCTAAATTATCAAACTTTAATCACTAACACGACAGATGAAGCATTACTATTCTCATGCAAGGAGAAGGAATAACATAAATATAGAAGGCAATATTCAAGTAATTATTTGGGTTAAAATCATAACTGCAATATATTTTACCTGGTGAAGTCTGTCATTTCCATCATGATCATGCACATGTGTTTGGCTAATACAATGATATCATTGCCTGTGTCATCCCACTTGGCAACTTCCTGGTCGAACTTCACTTTCTCCAAGCGGAAGTTTTCAACCTAAAAAGATAATAATAATACAAATGAGGATTATTGTCTTATAACAAAGAGACCAATTTCAATATGAGCTCACTAATTTTGCACCAATTCTTGCAGAGTCTTTTAAGTCTTTCTCCATCATGGCTAGCAAGGACTTCTTCATATCCAACTGAATACACATTAACCTAATTAAAAGAATACGTACCTGGGCAGCAATTTTGTCTTTATCCTCTTCGCTTAAGTTGCGCATGGCATCTCGAGCCGTAGTGATACCACTTACGCCTGGATACTCATCAATTGTTGTATCAACTGTATGAGCGCTTGCTGCAAATATTAACGTCATCTCAGCATAATCTTTGATCTAGCTCTTTATGTTATAATTTCTAGTATTGCAACACTAAGTTGTGCCATTTTATTCTTTACCTCACAAAGCTGGATCAACTACTGGAGCCATGTGATTTACAATCTTTAAGTTCTTTCAGTTAGGATTGTTGCATGGCTTATAATGATAATAATAATAAAATATAATAATAATAATTTCTTCAATCTCCCATCCTTGTCGGAAATCAAACCTGCAAAGTCTAGTCTAAAGCAACATAGCTTAGTCCACTAGATCACAGAGCCACAGTGGTCTAGTGGACTAAGCTATGTTGATCTAAACTAGAGTTCACAGGTTCGATCCCCGATAAGGAAGGGAGATTATTTTTGAGACATTTAAAAATGCATAATTGTATTACATTCGTTTCAATAAAAATTATAATAATGCCGTTTCCTACCAGTCAGCAGGGAACTCCCAACTGAAGGGAATAATGCACAATTACTTATTCTGAGTTGTCTCTTAAATAAAAAACTACTTGCAGAGTTAAAGATAAGTTCTTATAAAATAATACTTCCATATTTTTTGTACAATAATGCACTGTTATATTATCAAAACCACTATACACTGTAAAATTTTATTTCTGAGGAAACCTAAAGCAAGAATGGGTAAGTAGAATATGCAATCATTATCATTATTATTATTATCATCAATGTTATAATTATTATCATCATGAACGTTATTATTACTATTATTATAACCAAACAGAGCTCTCCAGACATGTGCAATAAAAAACTTAAATACAACTCACAAAGTGATACTACAAGTTAAAGCTTTTCAGTTCAAAAGAGGTAAACTTCATACAATTTACTAAAAATAAAACATGACAATAAAAAATAATATAATGCAGTGAAGCTAGCAACTAAGCCATGACATCAATATTTTGCCAATAAAATGTAATTTAAAAAATCTACAAAGACAGAGCACTTATTTTAATGACCATTAAAAAACAGGGAGTTTAATTTACTTTATGTCATACAAAGGATAAAAGTAAGCTTACATTTACTCCTAATTTCCAAAGTGTGATATTCATCTGTTAGCACATCATCTGGATCCAACTCATCATCAGCCTTGTTCATGAGGACCGCCATTCTTATTTCTCGTACTCCATCGTACACCAAGTGAGAAGCATCTATGAACTCATTCTCATCCACTTCCTTGCCTGGAGTGCTACTCAGTGCTTCCACAGCCACATCAACACGCTGAGCAAAGTTTGGAAGCACTGCAAAGAACAACCGGGATCTTGAAAAGATGACTTACTCACATAACCCCACGTACAGTAAATAACTTGTAAATTGTTAGGTTGGGTTGGGTGATTTGCTTGGTAAATATGATTAAACCCTAGAGCACCCTGGGGTTACTCTTCTTTACAAGATACAATAAATAGATACAATCTAATGTCATAAATTTATTACTTATCATGACCAATTAAAGTTGCTCTTCAATACTTTTGCTTGGTGAGTGAAAGCTAGTACCTGTTACAAAACTGTAAACACAATTGATTTTGTTGTCATAATTCCTTTCAAGGACAAAAGAAAATATTATAAGAATTTTCCCACTCAAATATACAGATGTCACTTTCATAATTTGATACGGCAAGCATAGTAACTAAAAATATAAAATATTCTTTGGGAGTGACAAGGATGGACAGGCTAGAGAATGAGTAAATTAGGGGGACAGCACAGGTAGAACGATTTGGAGACATGGTGAGAGGGCAGACTGAGATGCTTTGGCCATTTAATGAGGTGTATGTTGGGTGAGGAATACTGAGGATGGAGCTGCAAGGCAGGAATAGGCAAAATAGGAGGCTTATGGAAGTGGTGAGGAAGGACAGTAGGGTGCATGGTGTGACGGAGGAGGAAGTGGGAGACTGGGCTATAAGAAGACTTGGCAACCCTTGATGGGAGAAGCTGAAAGATATGATTATGGTAAACTGATTTCAGTGTGAAAAACTATACTGTACAATAAAAGTTAAGCACAAAAAATTTACTCACCCTGATCTCTTAGTACTTTAACAGCTTCCAAAACTCTGTCTGTATACATACAAGGTTCATAATTATCCATTTCTGAAGCCACAACATGGCAGACTCTTGCTGACCTACCACGAATGGCACCAGCAATACGATCCAATGTGTCTGGGTCACCTTCGTTGATAGCACGGACGCATGTTTTTACATCTTCTAATATGTGGCTTTCTGTTTAAGAGCAAAAATATACAACTTATTAAACTTTATCCTTTCCCTCACCAAGCTGTTTTCCCTGCTAGAGCCACCTTGTTCATAATATTTGATTTTTTCCAGCTGGGCTATTTGCTTGGCTTATTATAATAATAATAATAATAATAATAATAATAATAATAATAATTATAATAATAATAGTAATTATTATATTAATAATAATAATAATGTAGTACAAATTAAATTAAAAATTCAAGTAATAAATACTCTTAAATATTCGTTACCTGACATTCATGTAACATAAAAGCCATTGAATATTCAAAATCATTTTTTAAAAAAGATCTTATAAAACGGTATCTTTAAAAATAAAAATAATTTAAATAAGATCTTATATCATTAATAGCTCCTCACTAACAATAAAATTTAAAAATAGTCATGTATCATACTGAATATTATTCAAAGAAATTTGGAGAAGTAAAATTAGCAGTTAATGTCAACTTAAGCAAGGGGTCATAAATTAGCAATTTATCTCAAAATAAACCATGAGCCACAAATTAGCAATTTATACCAAAGTAAACAATGGGTGGTAAATTGACAATCTGACTTAAAGTTAACCATGGGTCATAAAAGAGCAATTTATCTCAAAGTAAACCAAGGATTTTAAATGAGCAATTTACCTCAAAGTAAGCCATGAGGGGTATATAACCAATATATCTCAAAATAAACCAGGTGTCTTTTGCTTTATAATATAACTGTTATACAACTTACCAGACACAGCTAGGAAGTCATCGATGGTGGTAATATCATCGACAGATTCTGTTAAGATACGCACTTGATTTTCCCAAGCATCTTTGAAAGCATCCATATTCTCTTGGGCAACCTATTAGAAAATAAAATTAAAGCTACACAACATCAAAAACATATACAATCACTCCTCTTAGAAATGTATGATGATTAAAGCTCTCCTTAAGCAAATTTTACAATGCAATTAAGTACACATATCATTTCAACTTCATATTGGTCCATTGTGGTTCAGTGGCAGTGCCCAAGTCGAATAGTGACTAATGTCGGTTTGATCCTACCGGAGGGCATTAATAAGGGTATCCAGTCTTAATTCCCCAGATCCAACATCTCTGTGTTCAACCCCATGCAAACGGGGACTAATTGTGACACATAAATTAGTGCATTTTGGGGGCTGCAGTAGTTCAGTGGTAGTGTGTGTGAATCAGCGAGAGACTACAGCAGGTTTGATCCCGAGTGCAGGGCATTAAGAGGGACATCCACCCTTGCTTCCCAAACTCCAATATGTCTGTGTCTAACCCCCATTCAAATGGGCACTAATTGTGACACATAAGAGGTGCATAACGACTTCTCTGGGGATCTAAAGTGTAATCAATGAAAGAAAAGACACAGGGGAGGGAAATAGGCATCAGTTCCCTTGCAGGCACAGCTGGGTACCAATAGCCAAAATAAATTATATCTGATATATGAATCAAAAGATAAGTCCATGCACACACTCGAACTAATAAAACCCACTAACCTTTGACTTGGGACGAGCAGCCAGAATACAGGCAGCATTTATGACTTGAGGACAAAGCTGTTCAATCTGCGCAGCCCCGTACCTGACCATTTTTACGCCGTCCTCGTTGTTGGACATGGTGCAAGCAAGGTTGGCCACCTCTACCAATTTATTTGCATGCTCCGTGAACACCTAATAAGACAGAAAAAGATTTACATCAGTCAGTAACTTGTATCCTATATAACAACGTAATCATAAGACACACAAAACTTAATATACTCATATATCAGAGAAGCTATATCAGATCTTGTAAAGATGAGTAAACTCCAGAATTCCTAGTAAAGTTAACTAACCCCATATATTGTTAACGTAGGTTAGATTAGGTTAAGTTGGGTTGGGTTAGGTGAGTTAACTGTCAGGTTATTATTCTTTACAAGATCTGCTATACCTAAAATATTTTGTCATATAACACAATTCTCAAAACTGTCTCAAAACAAGTGTTACTTCAAATCTATACAGAGCCTTTACTATAATATTAATATTAAACTTGCATACATATTACATCACTTCATCATTCATTTCTAAGGATGTCTGTGTGTAAATTAAAGAGAGCAACAAACGTTGTTCACACAAACCTGAGCATATTCTTCTACTTCCTTTTCATTGCCATTTCTAGCTGCCTCAACCAACACCAACAGAGGAACATTGGTTTCCAGGAAGCTTTTAGGGAAAAAACAAAATGGAGCATCAATACAAAACTACTGTACAAATAGCTTAGAGAAAAAAATATCCATTCCTTTTTGAAGTTTTCGAACCGTAACACCAATATTTTGTATACAAACACACAATCTCCATAAACAATTCCAACATTCAAAACTCAAAAACTTATTACCCTGAAAATAAAACTGGATTTAAGGAAACATTCTTTATCCATCTATTTCTTGACAGACTATTTGCCATTTTGTGTTGCCATTATTCACCATTTGGTGGACACATATAAGTAGGAGGTGGGGAATTAAAGTAGGCTGAATGTCTTCCTTAATGCCTAGCGGTGAGGTTGAACACATGTTCGTCACTTCCGGACAAACCACTTAGCACCATGGTCTCCCCTGCTTGACAGACTCTAATGAGTAAAAATTATTTTCCTAAGAACAGAAGGCAAGGATAAGGGCAGACAAAGATAAGCTGGAGCTAAGGAATTAAGGCTGGATGGAAGTCCCTTCTAACACCATACGGTAGGCTTGGACATGGGTTTGTCACCTCCAAAGTCGAGTGCTCTAATCACTGAGCTACAATGGTCCCCCTGCTTGACAGACACCAATGAGTAATAATTATTTTTTAGGCATTACTTCTACTATAGTTTGCCACATCCGTTAATAATACAAACGCTCTCCAACTTACGCTCCGAATGGCCGCTCGTATCTTGAATTGTTCGTAAATTGATATTTGGTGCATACAGGTACATAACAAAATAAAATTGTGCTAGAACATATTACATTTGTTTTCTTATCCTTAAGGCACATGATACAAATTTGCATGTGTCCTGAAACGTTGGAACTATCCATAACTTGCTGCATAATAATAGTAAACTGCATAGGCACTGCATTTTTCACGTTTGTATCTCAGAATGTTCGTAATTTCGGGAACGTCTGTATGATGATTATTATTATTATTATTATTATCATTATCAGCCAAGCAAAAAGCCCAGCTGGAAAAAGTCAAAGACTAAAAAACCAATATGCTCCAGCAGGAGAAGCAACTTGGTTAGGAAAAGATATACGAGGATAGAAAAAAATATAATGATACAAAATGGTACAGCTCTTTATGGCAATACTTTCATTATTCCACTATAATTTAAAAATTCAGCATCAAAGTTTGTTTAATAAAAATTTGTGCCTAGCTTAAACTTTTGAGGCTCTCGTGACTCTACCATCTAAGCAAGGCAAAGGAGACATCAGTAACTATTACTCTCTCTTAAGACATCCTCAAGACCATAAGGATTTTACATTCCCAAGGAATGAGGCAGGTTCTTACTTAGCTCCTTTGGTATGGCAGACCAATCATTAAACAATGAACCTGAGGAAGTTTCTTTCCCATACAAATTAGAAACTCTTCACTTGTGTGTTTAGTACACACGTATTTAATGGCTACAATGTCCCTTGTACGAGGGGTGGCCCAATCAAAGCACACACATTCACCAAAAGCTAATATATATCTTGAACATTCTTCTTAGCTCCTTGGAGATAGAGTCTGAAACAATTTTCCTCCACCATCAGACTTGGGTCAACCATAGGCTAAGCAGCTTAATACCCCTTTGTTAACTTGATGATATCTTAAATTTCCTCTTTTTTTTTTCTTGTTTTTCTTTCCAATAATAGTTCCCCTTTTTATTTATTTTGTTTCAATAACTGTATCCATATGGGAGTGGACGCAGACAGGTTAATAAAATATTTTACCGCTATATTGCAGCCGTCCCCTAAATTTCCTCTAATAGGGTATGATAAAAATATTACACCTTATGACTCACACACATCACTCACATGAAAACATGACTTGATATGTGTCAATGATTAAAAGAACATTAAACTCACTAAAAATACACATACATCACTCTTTCAATCTTCCACCAATCCATCGCACTATTACAATATGTTGCTCATAAATACAACAAGCACATTAATTTTAATACATCAGCAATTAGCTGTCTTATCTTATCTATACACTACTATAACAGGCCAATGAAGAAATACCGATTGCAGATAAAAATGATAAAATCTAGATTATTATTCAAGACCTGGAAAAATACTGACAGTAGATAAAGATCATAAACCTAGATATTTACGTACAATACTAAAAATTAAAGATTAAAGAGGAATACTGCACTATGTCAATGACTACATATACATATATTGTACAATGGCCACTCTCTCCTTGTAAGGGGGAAGGAGCTTAAGGGCTCTTTCCACATATTTATATACCTTTTCTTAGTCTGCATGACTACATAAAAGGAACAATATTCCTTTCTAAGAGCAGAAAGTAAGAATTGAACATCATATGGCTGGCTTATATAAAAAGTTAAAATTCCATGTTATCAAAATATTTAAAAAATCTAATAAATTCTACTTTGAAACGTGGAGTATATTATTTTATGCACATGATAAAAAACTTATTACATAAAACAATTTTCCACGTGTCTCTGTCTTGCTCAATAATATTAAGAGACAAGTATAAAAACAGTGTAATTTAGGACACAATTACGCACCTACCATCCAATGTAATATTCATTGGATATATGGTAACTAAATAGCTGTGTCCACTCCCTTCCAAATGGAAACTAATTGTGATACATAAAAAGATGCAATGATATATTATATAGGTTAATTTAAAAAATATATAATCTCCAATAAATAATGTGATATGTTTTGAGGAAACATAATTAGTAACTTTATGGTTACTTGTCCACTCCCATTCAAACAGGGACTAATTGTGAAACATAAAATGGTGCATTAAAATATCATATAGTTTAGATTTAAGAAAAGAATGTCAAATCCATACTAATGCGATATACTTAGAGAAAATATAATTAGCCGACAACGTGACTAATTGAGAATTACTATATGGTTCTGTGTCCATCCTTATTTCAACAATAGGGATTAATCGTGACTCATAAAACAGTGCATTGATATATTGCAAAATTAATTTAAAGAAGATAATGTCAAACCCATAATAAAATGATATGCCTTAAGAAAATATAATGAGTAGACAAACTGATTAATTGAAAATTACTATACAAGTCTATGTCCATCTCCATTCAAATGGGGACTAACTGAGACACAAATATTTTTGTATTCTTATATCATTCAGTCCAAATTAACTAAGACAATATAAAATTAATAACCTGATATTATATGAGAAAATATAATTAATTGCTAAATAGCTGTGTCCACCACCACTTGAAAGGGGACTAACTGTGACATAAAAATGTGCACTAACATATGACAGGGGGTCCCCGTAATGTGTTGCCTCCCATTTCATTGTATCGCTCGTGTGTTGTCGACAATTTGAGGCAACAATGAAAAATTTCCCTGCTATTTTGTTTTTTGCCAATAGATGGCACCAAAAGCACCCTCAAACCAGCATTATCTGCTATTCATGTGTTCCAAAGCTTTGGTGTTTCTGGTACAGTGTACACACGCTATGTTTTTTCTCTTAATAATATTGTACTACACTGCATTAATATATAATTTTCATTTTCTTTTCCTTTATTGCTATTTCTAATCTATATTTACAGGTCTTTCACCCAATTGATGTCCTCCATCCTCTTCTCCCCAACCACAGCCTGTTGCTGTAACTGTACTGAATCAGGTTTACTGATAATACTGTTCAATTTTTCATTTAAATTTAAAGTTTTTCTAAATGTATTGCATATACTTTGACTTTTCTTTACTTTTATTGATAGTTCTAATTTATATTAACATATTTAGTTATCATTCCTCATTTTATAAAACATAGATGTAGGATAGCCAGTCCCTATTAGACCCCTAATACTGAACATTGATTGTAATGGGAAATCTAGTTTTGTTATTCTTCTTTTCATTATTAGTCGTGTTTATATGGTCCCAATTAGCGACGAAAAATAGGGAACCACTATACAAAACTTAAATTAATAAAGACAATACGTCAACTTCATAAAAAGCTGATATGCTTTATGCAAATATCATTAGCTGGCTTAGTGACTAATTGCGAATTACTTACCTATCAGTAAAATGAGGACTGCGGTAATGCACTGATTAGCGCACTCAACTCGGGAAGTGACAGACCTGTAATCCAGCCCACCACAGGGCGTTAGGAAGGGTACTCAGTCTTAATTCTCAGCTCCAACCTGTTCCTATCCACCCCCACAAAGGGGATGAATAGTGACACATAAAATGCCATACAACAACTTACCTATCAGAAACGTGATCAACAACAGCTTTGCGTAACTGGCGACGCAAGTCCTTCGTCTTCCGATACATATGGTCAATAGCCTTGTCTAGATTCTCAGAAGGCTGTTTCCGTCCCATCTGAAGTGATGCAATAAGAAAAAAGCATAAATAAGCCAGTATAAACAGAGTTTCATGAAAGTTTCAAAAAAATTCACCTTCATTACAATACAATTATTATCTTTGGGAACAACAGTGTTGCAGTGGTTAGAGCACTTGACTCAGAAGGTGACAGACCTACAATCGAGTCTACTGCAGGAGTTTAGGGTGGGCATCCAGCCTTAATTTCCCAGCTCCAACCTGTCTGTGTCCAACCACATACTGGTAATTAATAGTGACATATTAAACAGCAAACATACAAATCTTATCTCTGGCAGTTAGGTTGAGAAAATTCTGCACTCATACTTCAAGCCATAACAATCCAAGGAAATTTTTTCTTGCCAGGAAAAATCCACTAAAATTTTTTCTTGATAGGAAAAATCCAAAAAAATTTGTTCTCGCCAAGAAAATTCCACTAAAATTCCTTCTTGAAAAGAAAATCTACAACAATTTCTTTATGATAAGAAAAATCCACTACAATTTCTTCTTGAAAAGAAATATCCACTAAAATTTCTTCTTGAAAAGAAAAATCCACTACAATTTCTTCTTGAAAAGAAAAATCCACTACAATTTCTTCTCACTAGGAAAAATCCACTCAAATTTCTCAATACAAAAAAATTTGCTAAAATTCTTCTCGCCATAAAAAAAACTAGCAGTAGCAAGGACAGGCAGGGTATGTTGAAGCCATGCTACTTTTAGTCTCCTGCTTCAGATTTAGCTAATCTGCTGGCTCAGCAGGGTATGGCACTCCTTTTGAAATAAAATTCTTCTATAGATTGGATTCATGGGACAGTGGTAGTGCAGTGGTTAGAGCATTCCACCAGGGAGGTAACACACGAGTGATCAAGCTTACTGTGCGGCGTAACGAAGGGCATTCATCCTTAATGGCCATTACAGCTCTAATCCGTTTGTATATCGCCCCATAATGGTGGTTAATAGCAACACCTAAATAGCAAACAACAACAACTGTAGAATGGATACCATTATTGCATAATTTAAGAGTTGGTAACACTATACTTACATTATCCATATACTCGGTAAGCAAATCCTGCAGGGCCTGCCTCACAGCATTGCATTCCTCAACAATTTTGAGGCGGCGATCATCACGTGTACAGAAAGAGTCTGCCATAAGAGCAGCACCACTGATGATGGATTCCAATCGTTCCTCTAGGGATGGACGGGTGCGCACTTCATTATAAGTTAATGGATCCATGTTGATGCGTTCCTGAAGTCAAAGAACACTTGAAATCAGGTATAAAGAGCAGATTAAGTTCTTATTACTTTCCCTGAGCTTTATGTACATATACAATGGCTGCAATCCTCCTTTTAAGGAAGAGGATGATCAAAGCACACACCTTCACCAGAAGTTACTCTACCTAGATCACTCCTCTTAGCTCCTTAGGGATAGGGCTGTCATAATCCCCCACCATCACCCTGCTTGGGTCATTCACAGGATAAGTGGGGGAAGGATTTTATATATATATATATATATATATATATATATATATATATATATATATATATATATATATATATTTTCACTGGCCACAATTCCCTTTGTCAGGGGGGTGGCTGAGTTAGAGAACATACATTCACTAGAAGCTAATATACATCAATCACTCCTCTTAGCTTCTTGGAGATAAAGGGCTGCTACAATTTCTAACCACCACCACCATGCTTGGGTCAGCTACAGGGTAAGTGGGTTAGTATCTTCTGGCATGAGGCCCAAAAAAATGCCAAGCAAACTCAAATTATTATGTTCACATGTGTACAATGGCCAAAATCACTTTGTAAGAGGCACGGCTGAGTCAAGATGTGAAAAGCACAAAAATTACAGAATAATTTTTTATGTCACTCACATCAAAATCATCCAAAGCAGAAGCCAATTCTCCAGGACCTTCGTAAGGCATCTGAGCGGCTCCTGTAGCCTTTCCCTGAGCCACATCACTTATAGTATTCACAGCTTCACAGACTTGCTTAAAGACAAAATCTCTATTGGCCTTAGCAGCAGCTAACTCTGGATGTCGTACATAAGCCTGAATCAAAAAGCAAAGATATGAGACACCCATAATAGAACACATAAAAAAAAAAAAAAAAAATATGTATAAATGCATACTACAGAAAACATATAGAATTATAAATGCATACTCTAAAATAATGCGCTGATATATTTGAAATCTAAAGATATGGCAAACAACTCTTTAATTTTTTCATTTTGTAGCATTAATACCAATTATTGTGGTGGAAAAGGCTCTAGTTACAGCAATAAGCCAGGATGTCCTTCCTAATGCCCTTCCTGAGTCAAGCATTTTAACCACAACACTACCGCAGTCCCCTACATAAATCTTTCAATACATGGTAAAAAATAAAGTAACTGGAACTATAAAGCATAAGAAAAATAAACGTAAATTTTTTAAAGCACAGGGCATGAAATATTATAATACAGTTATAAAACATGGGGCAGGTTCTAAGCACTGCACTACCATGATCCCACCTTAAGCTGTTGAATAGTGTTTATATATATATATATATATATATATATATATATATATATATATATATATATATATATATATATATATATATATATATATATATATATATATATATATATATATATATATATATATATATATATATATATATATATATATATATATATATATATAAAATTAACAGATGGTATCTACTTGCACTGTTGGCGAGGTTAACATAATCATCAAACTGTACCATTCACATGGATTTACCAATATAGCTGCTCTAATCAGTTCTCTGTAATGGGGGTTGCAGAAGCTAAATAGTAGAGTGAATAGTTAGGAAGCGATTAATGTGGGTTAGATCCCATCATGGGGAGTTAGGAAGGGCATCAAGCCTTAATCCCAATCACAGGGTCTGTGTCGAACTCCCATTAGATTGGTGAATGATTGTGATACATAGAACGATACATATATCAGTTCTCTTTATATATGTGCACAAAACATGCAATGGAAGCACTGGCAAGTTTTTCTGCTTTATAATGTATCTATTGTCTTTCTTTTTATTATTCAATAACAGACTTTCCTCTCAGAAAAAATTTTATAAAGTAGATTTTTATGCTGAATTTTTAAAATTATGGTGTAATAATACGTCCATGTATCATATGCTACAGAAACTTGTCTCATAAGTTTTCTAACGTCAGTAAAAACTACAAGTAATGCAACTATTCTTCTCTGATAAAAGTAAATATTCAATAACAATTAATATACTGTCAACACTGATCAGCATGGAAAAACAAGATATCAATATAAAAATAGTGGAGAACTGTAATCCAAAATAATTTGACAATTCATGTACATGCATTCTTTTGAAAACTTCTGCAAATAAAGTAATATTATCATTCAGTAAATAAGGTGCTACATGAGCCTGTCATAAAAGCAGTCATTCATCCATAATATATTTATAATTATCAAAAGCCATTTCCTTGCCATCAGCAAAACACAGAAGGAGTTTAATAAGTTAATTTATCTGAAACTGCCATGCTACCATATAACATACAGCACCCTGTAATATGTTACAGCTGTTCCTCATCTTATGTTGTTAACTGGTTCCACTATTTCCCGTGTAAGTCCATATTTGCCAATAGTCAAAACCTTGTACAAATGTGTCTATACTGAGGTTCTAACCTAATCCCAGCCTCATACATACTTTGAATTATGCTTAGATTACAGTACTGTATTTAAACTTTGCCAAATACAATTTAATTCTGTTAAAAAATAGTACTATAGTTGTTAAAAGTATTGTTTTTTTGAAAAAAATGTATGATTATTTTTTCTATATCTAGGTATGTACAATCAAAACCAAATTGCTTAAAACCGTGTAAGATGAAAGACAACTGTATTATATGAAGCTGAATTCATAACCAACAAACCAAATATAAATGCTCTGGTATGCAACAAAGGCTACTCACTTTGCCATACACCAACTAGGGATTTAAGAGAAACCTTATTTCAGCCATGAATTGGTTACTGAAATTATTCAAAATATTACACTTTTTGTTGCTTATGAATACAGTGAGATATAAGAGTAATAAAAAGTTGACTATAAGCAGTACTTGTGAAAGAAAAGCACTCAAATAATAATCAGTGAGTATTGGTTTAGAATTCAAAAGATCGGACCTTGTATATTAACCCTAGAGCACCTTTGGGTTACTCTTCCTCACAAGATCTGGAAGATCAAAGTATGGGAAGACAATCAAATCTTCTAGTTATAAATTAAAGTATTCCAAGTTAGTTCCTGCCTACACCAAAGTCTACTGTATTCCTTAAACTTAAATGTCTCGCAGGTACCTTTGAAGCTGTTAACAGCATCATGGAATTTTTCTTGAGGACAGCTCGGGCAGATGCCAAGTCATCCCGTAACCTTGGATCCTTCAGTTCATTCTGGCGTTTGGCAGCTTGATTAATCAAGTCACTTGTATTTTTACCAAAAAGACGAAAGTTGTCTAAAAGCTCGGATTGACTGGAAGCATTCTTTACTTTCTCTAAGTCATCTTCAACCTATAATAAAAAACACACGATTACTGAATACAGTATTACTTACTAAAATTTACATGCCTACAATGAGTATGAAAAATTCAATCAATTTTAAGGCTAAAAGTTTTAAATGAAAGACAGAGGCAAGAGAACTTGACAGCAATGAGCCTGACAATATATCTACCATGAAGTGGGGCCCAAGGCCCCTCTCCAATCATGTATACCAAATGATCTTCGGGCAATGGTTAAATAATCACAGCCCTATAGAAAATCACTGACTCTCAAATTACATGCCCAATTTAATCAGTAACATGACATGGTGAAAACTAATCCAACCCCTAGCCAGGTTCGAACCTGTGGCCAGTATGTCACCAGTCTCAGTCACTACTGCACCATAATGTGGCAGATGAGGATGATATATCCAATCAACATTAATATAAAGAATAAATTTTTCACACATTCCTTGCCTATACCACTTAAGCATAATTTTAAAATAAGCAGAGTTATTAAGTGCAATAAAAAATTAATATACTTCTACATTACATACTCATCGGAAAGACATCCAACTCATTATCTCCAACCAGATTACTCATCTCCTACTTATAGCATCGGTATCAGGAGAATGTCCTCCGGACAAATGCTCATGGACAACTAGTTTATAGAACAACTGCCCCTGGACAATTGCCACAATGATTCTCTAATAAAATTAATTGTCCAATGATAAGACATAGGTTAGGTTAGCCTGGATTAGAGTTTGTACTGCAAGCGAATTTATGGTCAAAAAATATATTGGAATAAAAGCAAATATCTGGGGCAGTTGTCATAAGAAGACAATTGTCCTGTGGCAGCAGTTGTCTCTTGAGTAATTGTTCCAGACCTGTAGCATCAAGGAAACATATCAAAAAATTTATTCCACTGCTTACCACCAAATCAAATAATGATGACCTATAACAAACATTGTACCTAAGTACAAATTTTATACTCAACTGCCTTTTGTCACTGAAGACACAGTGTAAATAAACTTATTCTCCATTCTTTTCTTTTCTATTTAATAATACTGAAGCTCCCCCTACTTATGAACAAGCAAGTTAAAAACATTTCAGATACGAACAAAAACCTACCCATTATCTACCTATGTATTGGTGTACTGTACTGTATTATTACATTATTATTACAGCATTAAAATTCATTAATACTGTATCCTTCATCATAGAATCATTCTCTAGTGAAACCTGTTCCTATGAAGGGTGACTGCTCTATTCCTTCAAGCTATCGACTTATTGCCCAAACATCTGCTATTGCTAAAGTTTTCGAAACATTGCTCAGATCTCACATCTTGAAACGTCTTGAATCTAACTCGCTTATCTCCGATAACCAGTACAGCTTCTGCAAGGCAAGATCCACTGGTGACCTCCTGTCCTATCTTACTCATGTATGGTCATCTTCTCTGAGGAACTATGGGGAATCCTTGGTCGTCGCCCTTGATATCTCTAGGGCTTTTGGGAGTCTGGTACAAGGCTCTGTTGGCCAAACTCCCTGCTTATGGCTTTACCCCTTCTCTCTGTTCTCTGATTTCCAGTTTTCTTTCTGACCGTTTTATATCTGTGGTTGTTGATGGTGCAACATCTAGCCCATTTCCTATTACCAGTGGTGTTCCACAGGGTTCTGTTTTTTCATCAACTGTTCCCTTTCTTCAGCAACAATCTTCTTCAGTCTACGTGCTCCTCTCTTCTTCACACCTTAAACGATGATTCTACCCTTCATTTTTCCTCTGCTTTTTCTTTACAACCTTCATCTACTACTTGTAATCAGTCTTGTATCACTCTTTCTTCTACTCTCAACTCTGATTTGCAGAGGAAATCTGAGCGGGGCACTCAAAATTTAGTTAAATTTAATGCCTCCAAGAGAGTTCCTGGCTATCTCTTTATTTTCTTCTCCCCCTAATAGCCCTATTGTCTTCGAAACTAACGAAATTTATCCTCTTACTCCTATTACATATTAGGAATCCAGATAGCCTCCAACTTGTCTTGGATGAATCACATAATCCAAATTTCTAAATCTGCATCCAAAAAATTGGGGGTTCTATTTCGTTTTCGTCATAACTTTTCCATTTTACAGTTACTTAAAATCTATAAAGGTCTTATCTGTCCCTGCTTAGAATACTGCTCGCACATCTGGAGTGCTTCTTCATATACTTATCTCCTTGATAGGGTTGAATCTAAGGCAGTCAGGCTAATCAATGATCCTTCTTTTACTTTTAATCTGGATTCTCTTTCTCTTCGCTACTACTTCCATCGCTACTCTGATGAGTTGGCAAGTTGCATCCCTCCCCCACTGCCGTGGCCTTGTCTCACAGCTACTGTGTGGAGATTTGTAGCTCGCGGACTGGTCGGTGCAGTGACCGCTTCTTCCCATCTACCTCCAGACTCTGGAATTCTCTTCTTCCTTCAGTCTTTCCTAATTCTTAAACTCCCTTTAAAAAACGGATCTATCATCATCTCAGGGTCTAATCCTGCCAAATCTCTAAGTCCTCAGTACTTCGACTATTCTTTCAGACTGTCCTTTTCTTTTGTGTACCATTACCTCATCTCTACCTTGTCCTTAACCTTGTAATTTTCCTTCGTCTTAATGTTTTCTTCGTGCCTGGGCCTTTATTGATGAGGGAAATTTTCTTGCCTATCCCGATGTCACACTTATTAAAAAAAAAAAATTTATGTAGTAGTTAAGTGTATAGTCTAAATACTATACAGTACTGTACAGTACTTTTTGTTTTACCTAAACACAACTTATGAACATTTCTACTTGCGAAAGGACTTCTGGAACCTAACTCGTTTGTAAGTTGAGGAGTGTCTGTACTACACTAGGAATTTCTTACACAGTCATCTTACCACAAACACTTGAGCCACACACCCTCTTCCTCTCCTGAACCCATACTGTTCTTCCATAATCATTCTCCCAGTTCTTTCTCTAATTCTCTCCATTAACACTTTTCCATATACCTCACCAACTTCATTCAACAAGCTAAATAGTATTGGTTTAAATATTTCATCAACTTTACCACTTGTAAGCTTTTCAGCAAACGATGAACATCCACCATATCTGCCAAAATTAACAAACGCGTAACAGCAGACAATAGATTTCTTGCAGCTCGCACCATGTTTCCACGTTTCACACTGCTGCAGGGGTCCTCAGCAAATTCTCTTGCAGCTCTTGACATCGTGTCTCCTCAAGAAAGAAAAAAGGGGTATTAAATAACTGCATATAGTGTCTCATGAAGAAGAAGATGTATCTTACAAAACTACATTTAGCGTTTCCTTAAGAAAGAAAAGATGCAGATTACAAATATGAATTTTCTCTAAAGTACTTTACTCATATATATTACTTGAGATTAAAATACACTTTGGTTCCATGCAACACATCAAGTGAATCTTGAGATAAAAATGTATTTCTTTTCTATGCAACACATCAGAAAAATCTCCAAAAAAATAGGCTTTTCTTCTATGCAAACACATTAGACATGCCTTTAGAGAAAAATGCACTTTTGTTCTATGCAACACACCGCAAAAACGTGAAATGGTTTCTTCAATCAACAGTTAATTACTTAAAGGATTCTGTACCTGTTTTCCTGACTTCTTCAACAGCTCCCAACATTTCGCCACGAATGTCAGGGTTTTCATAGGCAATTTCCTCTCCACGTTCAATGAAATTTGCTGTCGCTGCCTCCACTGCTGCCACCAAGACATGAGCCCGTTTACTTCGACCTTTTTTCTTCTTCGATGGTCCTTTCGTGTTGACGAGTGTTGTTACCTATATTGTTACAGTAAAAAAAGTCAATAAATGGTTTTAAATCTAACTCTATACTGTATTGATAAATTTCACCAAAATTAAAATCTTTAATTGATGTATTAAATGTCTTACTCTGAAAAAGGTTTGCAAACATTAAATAAAGCCCTCATGAATATTGAACACATGTATTTTAATAAATAGTCAAATCTACACAAGAACAACAGACTAGTCAGTGGTATGAAGAAAAAATTAAAATATTAGAAGCTCCACATAATAATCAGTGTCAGACAGACTTCTTCAAATAAACTGGTAGTAAATATTCTAAACTACATTATATATTTCCCTCCTACATAAGACAATGCATGTATATGCTGAAAGTAGCACTAACATCCGATTCCTACAAGACTTCAAGAGCTGCAACACAAGTACTACAATGGGTAAAATCTACCCAAGAAGTCGCAGTACACAAGGTAGAGAAATTAATAAATAATACTTCAAGTAAACAAAAATAAGTATTACTCTAAAAGTACAGAAAAATAAGCAAATATTACTCAGAAAAGCACCCAGAAATAAACATTCCTTTAAAAGTACAGTCAAAATACTATACAGTACACAGATACAGACCACAGCTTTAGTATATACACCTCTACCAAGCACAATGATAATAGGAGTTTTAAAATACGGACTTTAAAGACTACACAGCTTAGAAATTATCTTTGATGAGGAGTCAAGATTTTACAAATCCTTGCAAATTGTTACCAGAATGGTAAATATCCTAAAAATGCACACCCAGAATAATATCTGGACAACTAAGAAATGCCATAAAGACCGCTATCTCAGCTGATTTCAGTACCATCGTTAAATCTTTTGGCTTCTCCCATCAAGGGCAACCATAGAGGATTAACTGTCTCTGTATTACCCTACTTCCGGCGTCCTCCTCCGTCACACCACACACCCTCATGTCCTCCCTCACGACATCCACATACCTCATCTTTTGCCTGGCAGCTCCATCCTCAGCATCCTTCACCTAAAATACCCCTCATCCCTCCTCAGAACATGCCCAAACCATCTCAGTCTAGCCTCTCTCACCATGTCCCATGACCATCCTATCTGCACTGTACTTCTAATAAATTCAGTCTTTATCCTGGCCACTATTATCACACCCAAAATAAAATCTAGTTTATTGTCACTGACAGCTTTCATAATGTCTATATAGTAAATTATATTTGTATCATATACAATAACCAATAAGCTGGCAGTACAGCTGTGAAAAGATATTTGCTAAAAAACTTCAATAACATTAAACGATATAAACTGTTGTGTGTACACTTCCTTTCTGACTGTCCCTCTACAGCAGATATACATATACAAGGGCTGAAATACCCTTGTAAGGACAGTGGCCGAGGCAAAGGACAAACATCACCAGAGGCTATTATACCTTGATCAGTCCTCTTGGCTCTTTGGGAATGAGGCACTGTCACAATTCCCCTCACAACCACCTTGCTTGGGTCACACACAGGTTAAATGGACAAGGATCATTTACTACGAGGCCCGACAACTTCAGCTGGTGCACCCCCACTGCTTAATCTCATGGGTCAAATATGTGTGACTTACACATATAATTATGATATTAAAATAAATGGTCACTACTGTTCAAGACTTGATATGCTAATCAAACAAAGCCCAGTCAATGCACTACTTACAACCAATAAAACAACATATACTCTCTGAGAGCTTTATGGGAAAGCCCAGGGTCAGCAGTGGCCTTCCTTATGGACACTCCCTGGGAGCTCTGTGGGTAAGCCGATCAGCAGTGGTCTTCCTCAGGGACTCGAGGCTTTCGACCATGCAGTTAAGGATATGACTACATCTGTTATTTTCAGTTTTTCTTAAGAGAAAGAAGTCAAGAACCACTCGGGCAAATACAGATGTCGTACCTTTACAAAAACTACTTTATGCAGGTGTAAACAGAACAAATTACATTCCCAGGGAAGAACAATAAGTAACACCTACTCTGTTCCTGCTCTGGTACTGTAAATCTTTGTAAGCCCATTTCATTTCCTTCACTAATAAAGAGCTCTTAATTGTAAAAAACATACCTTTTGCTAACTTTAAATAGGATATATTCAGTATAACAACACGCCATGTGTTTTGCAAGTGAGGATAAGAAATACATTGCTAATATTGTTAAAAAACTAGAATTAAAAACTAGCATTCATTTTATTACCTGTATCACAAGGGGCTCTAGAGTTTTTTCAACTGATCTGGTTTTTATCTCCAAATTCTTAATGTCCCATCGGAGAATAAGCCCCCCACCATTATCGGGATTTGGTGTTGTGGAATAGTTGCTCTCAGGCATAATGCTGGTGTGCTGGACGAAGACAGCAATCAGGGCTTCACAGAAACTTTCACGATACACACTGTACCTCGCACTTACAAAAAATCTTTCATCGGAGGTAAATTCTCCAACTGGCTATGAATCTTTGGATATTTATCTCCTTGAATCAACTGCTGTGGTACATGTAGTAATCACTGTCCTTGGAATTCTACATATACCATTCAGCAAAAGTCATTTACACATTCTACTGAATGAGTTTCATGCATGTGCAGTAAAATAAAAACACACAGATAAGATAAGTTCATGCATATACTTTTTCACAATTCTACATGCACAATAACGACCTGAGAAAAGAATACACAAAAACAACAAAAAAATACAGTACAGTATATTAATTATGGTTGCTTGGTACCCCCTGGATAAAGCTATACAGTGATGAGCAAGAAATCATTATCTACAGATGAAGAAATGAAAAGACGCACAACGAAAAAAAAGACTACTTTAGATAAAAAAAAATCAGATCTTGTAAAGAAGAGCAACCCAAGAGTAGTCTAGGGTTATTCTTATTGACACGGCATGTCACCTAACCTACCCTGAGCAGACCCAACCTAAACTAAACTAACCTACCCAACCCAACCTAACCTAACAATTTATGGGGTTATTTAACATTGCATGTGGTTCTGGTGATTAGTCACCTTTTCAAGATCTAAACACTGTACCTCACTTTAAATAAAGTAAATTTTATCACTAAGGCACAGTGGCTCTATATACTGTATCAAGTTTCTACATGTCATGCATAATATGTAAATCAATATGTTCCGGTTTTACGTCATGGACACCCTTTTTTACCAAGGGCTAGATGGTTGCCTTCTTGCGAAGGACTGGTTTTGGCAGATGTTATCGTTACCCTAAGTGGATGTCCTTGCTAACCTCAGACCGTGACGGGGCGCGAACCCTCGGCCTGACGCCTCAAAGTCGCGGACACTACCGCTTAAGCCACGGTGACTACTATATGTAAATCAATATAACGAGAATAATTAGTTCAATATGCAATCACGATGGCATCATTTCAACATCAGATGCATAGTAGGTACTCAGTGCTAAGGAATGCAGTAGCGCAGTGGTCGGAGCACTCGACTCGGAAAGTGACAAACCCAAAATTAAGCCCACCTCGAGGTATTATGAAAGGGATCTAACCTTAACTCCCCCAGCTTCAACCTGTCTGTACCCAAACCCATTTAAATATAGATTAAGAGTGACATAAAAAAAAACTAACAAACAGTAAAAATGGCAAACATACACGCTATAGGCACTTATTCATTTTTATCTACCTTTCTGTGGTATATAAGGTAATTTTTCATAAAAAAATCATAATAAAAAAGATAAATCAATTAAACTCATAAAAAATGAGTAATCATAGTAACAAAAATCAATTCTTACACTGCATTTCAACTTTCTTTGCATGGTTTAAACATCACTAATTTTGCAGCTGACAAAATATACTTTACCAAGAAATGAGAGGATACTGAAATCTGAGGTAAGAGGCTGGCTATGCTTCATAGCTAAATAAATACTATATAATATGTACTGTATTGTGCATATGTTTAGTTGCCTTCAGTTCAGAATATAAAAGTATAAAATCTATCAACTTTGTTTACTAAAAAATTCCAAGTGGCATCATTATACCAGTCTAGACATTAATAAATTAAACATGATATCTGTAAATACGTAAAATATAAATTTACACTTTTATTCTATATAATACAAATTTACAGTTACTGTATATCCTATATGAAGTACACATTTCCAGTACTGAAGGTTACATAAGCAACATAGAAATAGTATTTAAAAGAATAATATATGCAATGAATTAGAACGCAATCATTAGGTATTGGTGATATATCAGTGAAAACAGGTAAAACGAGATGAAATTTTCATTTCAAGGGCTTAAAATAATCTTTTCATCCAAATAATTTTCATGAGTCACGATGAACTGCAATACTAAAAGAGTTTAAATAAATATTCGCAAGAGCATAATATCAAAATAATTTTCATGAGTCACGATGAACTTCAATACTAAAAAAGTTGAAATAAATATTCGCAAGAGCATAATTCATTGAAAATAAAGACAATGATATCATTAACAAATATCAAGGTAAAGTTAGAATCCTCAGCATATTACATCTCATCTCTCTTAGACAAACTCATTAAAAAAGGGCCTGTCCTCCAGTTATCTAGGTGCAGACATTAATTTTTTTTTTTACATGAATTTATTATATGTTGATATGGGACTGGATAGGAATACTTTTGGCCAAGTTTGATAGAAGTGAATGAGTACAATATTTAAAAAAACAATAACAAAAAAACTGGCGTGCATGAAAGTAAAAACCGAGAGACTGGTGTCTGTCCAACTCGTACATTCATATGAAATTGTTGTATTGATTGGACACGCACCTAAATTAAAAGTAAAAAGCAATCCTCTCATTTCAGGTATTGGTTTGCATCATACAGATTTGCTAAATCCAGGGGGAAAGACAGTGGTACTTCACATATAAAACCTAAACATCACCTGTATCACCAAAGGCTCCAGGGTTTTCTCCACCGACATAGTTCGGATCTCCAGATTTTTGGGATCCCATTTTAAGATGACTGGAGCCCCCGTGTTATAGTGGTCCAGTGTCATTTTTGTTAGTGGTAGGGACACAGGTAATTAAATCAACCAGGTGTAACAGAGGTTTCTTAGAGTTTTAGGGAATGCTTTTCTTTATTACCTTTGGACATTGATCTGAAAAGAAAAAAATCTTTATCATTAAAGTTTCAAGGTAAAAATTAATTTAAAATATAAATCTACATACATACATATACAACAGCAGAAATTCCCCTTGTAAGGGGGTGGTAAAGTCAAAGCACACTTTCACCAGAAACCAACCATGCTTCAGACACTCTTCTCAGTTCCTTGGGTATAAAGGGATGCCACAATTCCCCCAAGCATCATAGTAAGCTCACACACAGGGTAAGTGTTCAAGGATCTAACTATAGCATTACACTATAGCTACTCACAGACAAGCAAACTATCAAATTCTAACTTACGTATATAAAATATACTGGAATTGCATTTACATATTACATACACAGTATTACATAAATTTATGTGTTTCCTTCATTGCATACAACAATGTTGATATTCTCTTAAAAAATGACAGTACCTGATTTAAGATATCATCATACACAGAATCAGACTGCAAAATACTTATAACTGCTAATTAGTGTACAGGTTATACATATACAATGGCCACAAGTCTCCTTGTAAGGGGGATGGCCGAGTCAGAAGATAAACATTCACCAGAAACAAATTTTTTTATGAGCGTGACACTGGGACAGGCAAGGGAATTGCTTTCACCAGGTTCTTATTACTCCTCTTAGCTCCTTGGGGATAAGGAGTTGCCATAATTTCCCCACCAATACCCAGACTGGGCCATCTGCAAGGTAGGTGGGAACGGATCTTCTGTCGTGAGGCAAGACCGCTGCAGTTGGTTAACCTAAATTAGTAGTTCAGTTAATAATAGCACCTGCCTACCACCCAAGTGGTCTTGAGTTCAATCCTCAAAGGTTGCACAGACAACTTTTCTCACCAGTCAAATGGGGATAAAAAGAAGCTAACACTGGCATCCCTCACATGGCAAATCAATCAACTCAGCAGGTTCTATGAATACATCATAAGATACCCCAGCTCCAGCTTGTCTGTGTCCACCTCAATTCGAGTGGGGACTAACTATGATACATAAATGGTGAATACATTGGTTTTATGGTGGAACTAGCTTCCTAAGTCTGGATATTAATTAGATCACAAAAGTCCATCCCATATAAATTCATATAAAAAAAGTCCTTCTTGCGAAGAACTTGTTTTGGCAGATGTAATCATTACCCTGAGTGTATGCCCTTCTTAACCTCAGACCGTGGTGGGGCGCGAACCCTCGACCTGACACCTCAAAGTCGCGGACGCTACCGCCTGAGCCACGGTGACTACATAAATTCATATAAAAAACAAATTAAAAAAGGAATAATGTAGATTTCAGGAAATGAACAAAACGTGGACAATATTAATCTATATATGAATGATATAATCCTCCTTATAATGGAGTGGTTGAGGAAAAGCAAAAAACTTGATCCCGTGGGAGAAAAATGCAAAGGAGGGGATACCCACCCAAACTCCGTCTCAATAAGTAGAATTTTACAACTCGCAGGGGAACATGAAGGTGGTGGAATACAATTTCAATCAAAGAGAAAACCTCACTGAAGGGATGTTAATACTCAAAAGTGTGTCCACTCTATTTCAAAGAATGTAGTTAATGAGTAAAATACTCATATTAACAATTTACATGTAGTAAGTTGGCTCATGGCACCAACTGCCCGTTGCAATACTTGTTGTTGTTGTTTGAGGTTAAAGCCAACCTTGTGTTGGCACGGGCCCTTGTTCAAAGAACGGCCCGTAGGTTGCAATACTACCGCTGAAGATATTCTGAACTTAAATAGGACTGTCCAGGACAGTTCGATGTTTAGTCTTTCTTCAGTTACGTTTCTTTTTCTATGCCTACAGTTACACTGAATATTCTTGGATGTTCATTGCACATCTTTTATCCCTTTACATCTGACAAGTCATTACACTCTCCATCTCTGTTTCTCTTTACTTTATGTATTCTTCGTGCCCAGGCCCGATGAGGGCAGTTTTATTTTATTATTTTTTTAGCCCATCCTGGCGTCACAATCATAAAAAAAAACAAAAAAAAAAACTCTTCGAATAAGAATACAGGAAGATAATTATATTTCTTAATAAATAGAAGAAGAACAAGAAGGATGAGGAGGAGGGGAAGAAGAAAATGGTGGTTATTTTCAAGGATATATGAATATATTACATATCTCCATCATATTAGTTTAACCACTAAACTGTTACATTAACAATTATATAAATACTTTACATGGCTTCCGTGTCTTAAAAGCTCCAATGGAAAACAGCATAGGCCTATATATATATATATATATATATATATATATATATATATATATATATATATATATATATATATATATATATATATATATATATATATATACCAAAGCCATATTCCCCCTTATAAGGAGGGTGGCTGAGTCAAAGACAATACTTTGACTTTTTTGTGGGAATTAAATACAGAAGAGGGGATTCCCAGCCCACTCGCTCCGCCCCATTTAGTCGACTTTTACGACACGCAGGGGAACACGGAGGAAGTATTCTTACCCCCTCCCTCAGGGGGAAATATATATATATATATATATATATATATATATATATATATATATATATATATATATATATATATATATATATATATATATATACACACACACACTTCTATTCATCTAAAATACCTTACACTCATACAAACATGCATATACAATGGCTGCAATTTCCGGGGTAAGCTGGCCAAGTCAAAGCACACACGTGAACTAGACCATATTATACCTTAATCACTCCTCTTAACGCCTTGATCAGGTAATCCACAACTGGATTACTCAACCTCTTCATCTCATATTATAACACCTCTATCCCATCCATCCAGGTGTACTGTTCTAGCAAGTGCGAAGAATCCTCTTGGCTCGCGTCATCTATACACATCCTTTTCTCCACTTTCTTAAAATCATTGAAACTATTTTGAAAACTCAGTTCATAATTATGAATTTATAGAATCTAATTAAAACAAAGAATTCAAGTTTTCAACGGATTTTTTTTTATGAGTGTGACACCGGGACAGGCAGAAATTGCCCTCATCAATAAAGGCCCGGGTACGAGAAAATACCAAGACGAAGGTTTAGGACAAGGCAGAGATGAGGTAATGTCACACAAAGGAAAACGACAGACAGAAAAAACAGTCAAAGTACAGAGGACCCAGAGATATGGAGGACTAGGCCCTGAGATGACGATAGACCTGCTTTTTGAAGTATTAAAGGTCATAATAAGCATATGAAGAAAAGATATCCTGTTTGCGCGTTTGTGACTGCAAGTACTGTACTCAGCTGAGAGAGAGAGAGAGAGAGAGAGAGAGAGAGAGAGAGAGAGAGAGAGAGAGAGAGAGAGAGAGAGAGAGAGAGAGAGAGAGAGAGAGAGAGAGAGAGAGAGAGGAGAGGTAAAGGGAATTTGATATAACGATCAAAGAAAAAAGCGGCGATGTTAATAGTGGGAGCAAGTGACGTCTGATGTACTATTGATATTATTATTAGTAGTGGTAGTAGTTGCACTAGAAGTAGTAGTAGTAGTAGACGCATCCTACCATGAAGGACATCAATATGAATTGTCCTAAACAAAGCTTTTCGAGAGGTCATTATTTTTTTTTTTGTAACTAAGAAAAAGAGGCATCAATAGTAGTATTACTTATAGAAGTATCAATAAAAGCAATTGTCGAGATATTGTAAATATTCACAATATATACCATGAGGTTGTAGGTCAAAACTGAGATATAGTGTTTACCCGAAACATTCCAATACAATGACTGTACAATGACGTCATAATATACATCCTGATCTACCTGTAATTTCCTGCTCTCTCTCTCTCTCTCTCTCTCTCTCTTTTGTTCCGGTTTTACGTCACGGACTCCCTTTTCAACCAAGGGCTAGGACGGTTGCCTTCTTTCGAAGGACTTGTTTTGGCAGATGTAATCGTTACCCTGAGTGCATGCCCTTGCTAACTTAAGACCTCTCTCTCTCTAACTATATCTATCTATCTATCTCTCTGCCCACAAACCTACAAAAGATTTTATTGCAGTAGGTCGAGCATCTGAGTATACTGCAGCAGGCTCCAACAGCTGATACCGTTGAATCATGAGAATGCATTCGATCACACCACACAGAAGCAAGGGCTACTCCTGCTTTCAAAAACTTTAAATCTTTCACGCATTACTTGGTGTTACAAGAGCAATATATGTCTGTTACAAAGTGCTGAACACTTATTTTAATATATCTAATTTTTTTTTCTCTCTCCTCCTCTCATGTGAGACGCAAGAAAAAAAGAAAAAATTTTGCGTACAGAGAACTTTTTCACGCCCAGACAGCTTGTAGTTTAGTACATTATTTCGCATTTCAATATGTAGAAAAGCAATCGAATAAGTTGTCAACATCTGAGAACAATATTAAAGAGATCGAAATCTGGAAATAAAATTACTAGGTCCTGAGAGAGAGAGAGAGAGAGAGAGAGAGAGAGAGAGAGAGAGAGAGAGAGAGAGAGAGAGAGAGAGAGAGAGAGAGAGAGAGATTAACTTCAGTCCCTTTGTCACATCCACTTTAAACGTGGTGCTCCACTGCCCTCCTCTCTCTCCTAGTAAATGAAAACTTCAGAACTGAAGCTGACCTTGTCACGCGACTCTCTCTCTCTCTCTCTCTCTCTCTCTCTCTCTCTCTCTCTGTGTGTCTGACTAGAATAAATTACTTCACTAATACACGAAGTAAGCAAGCATGTAAGTAATAATAATAATAATAATAATAATAATAATAATAATAATAACACCTTAATGGGGACTACAGATGTAGTCACCGTGGCTCAAGCGGTAGCGTCCGCGACTTTGAGGCGTCAGGTCGAGGGTTCGCGCCCCGTCACGGTCTGAGGTTAGCAAGGGCACGCACTCAGGGTAATGATTACATCTGCCATATCAAGTCCTTCGCAAGAAGGCAACCGTCCTAGCCCTTGGTAGAAAAGGGAGTCCGTGACGTAAAACCAGAACAATGTGGACTACAGATAAAAGTCAGCAGAATGTTGCACGTACGAAAGATATAAAGTAGTCGTGCCGTGTTTGAGCCCAACTCGGGGCGTTAGGAAGGGCATCCAATTTTAATTCCCCTGCTCCCATCTGTCTGTGTCCACCTCATTCGAGTATGGATCAATGGTAACATGAAACAACAAAAATATTGAAAGAATAACAAATGAAGAGGCCCAAGAAAGAACAAGAGAGAAAAGTGACATGACATGACAGTAACATGACAGAAGCAAAATGCTTCTGTCATGTTATAAGACAGGGAATGGAGAGCCTTGTAATAAATGGGGGGGGGGGGGGGGAAATAACAAGAAATCGAAGCAGAGCTGAGGTAGATGGAGGGGGAGAGGATACTGGACACAGCCTTGCCCATGTACGTTTATTAATATGCCAGTGACGTAAATGTCCACAGGCCTTAAATTGAAAACAAATGTCCACGGGCCAGTAATGCAAATATCCACAGGCCAGTAATGCAAATGTCAAAAGGCCAGTAGAACACATGTCCACAAGCCCGTGGAATAAATGTCTATAGGCCAGTAAACTTAATGTCCAAAGGCAAGAAGGCCTATTATATTTGTTGCCAGTGGAATAAATGTCCATAGGCCAGGAAACTTAATGTCCAAAGGCAAATAGGCCTATTATATTTGTTCAAAGGTCAGTAAAGTAAATAACAAAAGGTCAATAAAGTAATATTCTAAAGACCAGTAAAGTGACTGTCCTTAAACTAGTAATATAATTGTCCATAGGCCAATAAAGTATTCGTTCACAAGCCTAGAAAGAATATCTCGGAAGGCCTCAGACTGATCTAGGCTATTCCACACAGTAGATATCCTTCTCTTGCTTAAAACTGAGGCCAGAGACTGATCTAGGCTATTTATTCCACACAATGGCTATCCTTCTCTTGCTTGAAACAGATTCCAACAATCTCTCCTCAACCCCTTTACAATCATGGTTTACCGGTGTGACTGAATGAATTAATGACATGCACATGTGCATGCAAGCAAAGGTGTCATGCAAGCAAGGACAGAAAAAAGAAAAACAAGTCAAATCCAGGTCAGGTAGGAACTGCACATATCAATGTGACTCCAAGCGGGCAACGTTTCTGTTCTCCAAACATTTTATCATTATTATTATTATTATTATTATTATTATTATTATAAGTAGTAGTGGTAGTAGTAATAGTACTGAACACAAATTTAAAGATGAACATCTTTTTTTTATCTCCAACCATTTTGACAACCAAATAGATTAAAGAATCGATTTCGAAAATCTGTTCACATTGTCATTATTATTATTATTATTATTATTATTATTATTATCAGTGTAGTAGTAGTAATAGAAGTAGTAGTAGTAGTAGATGATTCCACACATTACTACCCGGATTCATGACATTCACTACAATATATATCTAGTTATTCTCGAGGCACTTAAGATAAAAATTCAAATATTTCGCACCATTTTCTTAACAAGAAATCGATGTTCTGAGATCTGTAACGAAGAGCAATATTAAGCAACCAAAGTTGGGTTACGTGGCATAAATGGCAGAACTCAAGAGGATGACGACTGAAAAGAAGTGTCAAACTAGGCTACAAGCTCGGGCTTGGACAAGGTTAAAGAGCCCACAGCAGATCTCAAACATCCAGCCTAATAATCCCCATTTGGATGGGGGGTGAACACAGACAGGTAGAAGCTAGGGAATTAAGGCTGGTAACAAACATGATTGCAAAACCAATTAAATCATGTCATGAAGCCAGTTTAAGGACGGGAGAGCGTTGACCCTTTAATCTGTCTGAATGGTTAATGAATACCGTGTGACAGTAGAAAAAAAAAAAAAAGACACGCTCACACACGCACGCACACACACTGTGCCTCCTTTCTCTGAATACGGCCACGCCCATTTCTGAGTATTCAAATATATAAGTAGCGATTTTCTATAATATATATATATATATATATATATATATATATATATATATATATATATATATATATATATATATATATGTATGTGTGTGTATATACATATATAAGAAAATTACGTAAACATATATGCACACATATATTCAAAGTCTGCTATATAATAATAATAATAATAATAATAATAATAATAATAACAATAATAATAATGATAATAGAAGAAGAAGAAGAAGAAGAAGAAATGCGGGGTTTTAAACATAGGGGCAAATTACACCTTTTGCACATGAACAGTGTGGCAGCTCATGTCAGTATGGACACGTGATTCCGAATTCCATAAAAGATCTCACATACAAATCAAATAAATGAATCATGAAACGTAACTTTCATGTACAAATAGGCTACATACCGTCCACGAGTAGAAGCCTAACTTCTCCCCTCGGATAGGAATTATTGATCGATGCAAGGGGAAGGATAAGAGGAAAATGGAAAGTTGGAGGAAGGTTTAAAGCAACTGGAATAATTCCTAATACTATGGACTCTTGATGTTAGCAAGGGCATGCACTCAGGGTAACGACTACATCTGCCAAAACAAGCTCTTCGCAAGAAGACAACCGTCCTAGCCCTTGGTTGAAAAGGAAGTCCGTGACGTAAAACACGCTTTTTTTTTTTTTTTTACTATGGACTATTGATGGTAGTCACAGTGGATCAAGCGGTAGCGTCAGCGACTTGGAGGCGTCAGGTCAAGGGTTCGCGCCCCGTCACGGTCTGAGGTTAGCAAGGACATGCACTCAGGGTAACGATTACATCTGCCAAAGCAAGTGCTTCGCAAGAAGGCAACCGTTCTAGCTCTTGGTTGAAAAGGGAGCCCGCGACGTAAAACTAAAACAATAAACTATGGACTCTTGATGAACACAGTCGGATCTTGAAATCCTATACAAGAGAACAAGAAGAGATATCACTAAATGTGTCTGACTGTTGTAGTAAATAGGAACCTGTATCTTTTGTACGTGACACCGGAAAAAAAGGACAGTATTGAGCCCAGGCACCAAAAAGACAATTAACAAAAGGTAGAAGCTTTAGGACAAGGTAGAAATAAGATGTGAAAGAAAGCCAAAAGAAACAAAGATAGGGAGTGTCGTGACTTGTCAGATGTGAAGGTTAAAAAAGTTTTCCTTTGAAGTTCCACAGAATATAGATACTAGACAGAAGCGTCTACAAATTCTACAAAATAAGGATATGTTATCGAATATAGGTCTCGAAAGACCCACAAAACTATCTAAAACAATAAAAAAAAATACTATTATATATATATATATATATATATATATATATATATATATATATATATATATATATATATATATATATATATATATATATATATATATATATATGGGGAAATCCCGCAAGAAAATGTCCAATTCCCACAAAATATGAACCTACAATCAAGAATTATATTTTAAGTCATACCAAATAAGGACCTGCCATAAGTCTAAAGTTTCACAAAATATTCATCTACGATTGAAAACTAGGCCTCATCAACATTGCTACTTTGAGAAGAAGATCTCTTCCCTTTCCCACTGCACATCAACATTGAGAAGAAGAAGAATACACCAAAAAAGCAAAACAATATCTTCTCCCTCCTCCCTACGCCCAACAGCACTGGTCTAATGCTTTACAAACAACAAAGAGGCTATAGCCTACTTTGATATCAGGAAGTCATCAACGCTACAATAACAGACAATACTATGCATACAGGCAAATGCCTACAACAAAAGACGCCACAAATCCCTCCTTCTTAACTCGATGGAAACTTACTTTCTCCCAAGGCTCCTCCCCTCCCTCATCTTCCCCTTCCTGTGTTGCATTCCCACTCCCAAAGACACTCCCTGTTGCCTTGTTTCCTTAAACCCCATCCCCCCCAGTTTTCCGAGGAGCCCCAATATAGCAATATGCACTTTCGTTTTTTTTTTCTTTCTCGTGCATTTCCATGAACGAGAAAGGAAGACAATAAAACAGGAAACGTGTGGTGTGTGTGTGTGTGTGTGCTGTGTGTGTGTGTGTGTGTGTGAGAGAGAGAGAGAAGAGGAGAGAGAGAGAGGAGGAGAGAGAGAGAGAGAAGAGAGAGAGAGGAGAGAGAGAGAGAGAGAGAGCAATTTGGGATTTTCCTGAAGTAGAGCGTACATTTGAAGCAAAATTTTCACTCTAAATAAAATTTAAAGAGTATCCATAACAATTTACTCTTTAATAGATAGAGTGATATCTCTCTCTCTCTCTCTCTCGCACACACACACACAAGTACAAAATGGAACCGATCAGGAGACGGGAAGATACGAGCTTTTGGCTCTTTCCCGTAAACACAATTAGGTAATCACACAATACACGCTATTATAATATTTTCTATATAATAATAAAAACATAATCTAATACAGTGACTAAAATTATACTATTTCACCTTGAATAGAGCTGCCATTATTATTATTATTATTATTGTTCTAGCATCATCATCATCATCATTATTATTATTAATTATCATCAATTTGTACGAGAGGAGGGAGACGGCCATTTTTCGCTCGTGTCAAATAGTCAAAGCGTTAGTTTTAACTTGCAGAGTTATCAAAGATCATCGTCAAAACGAGAGATACCACTACTCTCCTCCCCGCCAATCCTCAAGTGGATCTGACGAAAAGTATCTATACAAACCACAAGAGGAATTCGAAATATTGCATTTTATATTCCATAAAGGACACCAGGTATGATTCAACAGCTTTAAAGTGCTAGTGGCAGCACATTCTCCTCTCTCTCTCTCTCTCTCTCTCTCTCTCTCTCTCTCTCTCTCTCACACACACACACACACACACACACACACACACACACAGACTTTCCAATGCAAGAGTTACTCATGGTTCCAAGGGAACAAAAACAGTCTGAAAAAACGAACATTAGGCTAATAAGTCGCTTTGTTAGGATGCCCTTGCCGAGAGAACTACAAAAGCAAGGATAAACCATCTCCAAAAACTGTCATATAATTAATATATATATATATATATATATATATATATATATATATATATATATATATATATATATATATATATATATATATATATATATAGATATAATATAGATATATATATATATATATATATATATATATATATATATAGATATATATATATATATATATATATATATATATATATATATAAAATAATAATAATAATAATAATAATCGTTTTTCTTTACCTCTCATCTCAAGAAATGAGAAGGGTGTTGCATTTAACGGTCAGGTGGAGGGAGGAAGAGAGGGAAGGAGGATGGAGAGAGCAGGAGGGATTATTTCCGCCATGCTGTTACGGCACATAATTTCAGATAAAAAATGCTTTGTTTTAAAGAGATATCTTACACCGTCTTTTTTCCATCTAAAACATTATTCTCCTCTCTCTCTCTCTCTCTCTCTCTCTCTCTCTCTCTCTCTATATATATATATATATATATATATATATATATATATATATATATATATATATATATATATATATATATATATATAGAAAGTAAAAGGCTAAGGGCAAGGCAGAGATGAGGTAATGATACACAATAGGAAAAGGACAGACTGAAAGAATAGTTGAAGTACTGAGGACATAGAGATATGGCAGGATTAGGCCCTGAGATGACAATAGATCCGTTTTTTTGAAGGAAGATAGGTCATAAGAATTAGGAAAGACAGAAGGAGGAAGAGTTTCAGAGTTTGGAGGTAGATGGGAAGAAGCAGTCGCTGAAGTGACCAATACCGCAAGCTTCAAATCCCCACACAGTACCTGTGAGATGAGGACACTTGGATACAGAGTTTCTTAAGTTGTTAGAAGGGCATCCAGCATTACTTCTCCAGGTCCAACTTATCTGTGTCAACCACCATTCAAATGGCTATTAATTGTGACACATTAAACAGCAAACAAACACTACTGGAGAAGTGGCGATGCAACTATGACGATTAGCATTATTACACTCAAGTATTGTACACTTGTATGTGTAGTCACCGTGGCTCAAGCGGTAGCGTCTGCACCCCATCACGGTCTGAGGTTAGCAAGGGCATGCACTCAAGGTAACGATTACATCTGCCAAAACAAGTCCTTCGCATGAAGGCAACTGTCCTAGCCCTTAGTAGAAAAGGGAGTCCGTGACGTAAAACCAGACCTGTACACTTGTATGTAAAACACTGAAACAGCCTCCCCGTTCGTACATCTAATACACTATTTTTAAATAATTTACAATAGTATCAGCTCAAACATGCAAGTCCAGCTCATTAAGCTTCTAAATGGCATATTATAGCGCTACATGAGGATTACATTGATCCTTGCTTGTTTTGTTCCGGTTTTACGTCATGGACTCTCTCTTCTACCGAGGGCTAGGACGGTTGCCTTCTTGCTAAGGACTTTTTTGGTAGATGTAATCGTTGCCCTGAGTGCATGCCCTTGCTATCCTCAGTCCGTGATGGGCCCCGAACCCTCGACCTGACGCCTCAGAGTCGCGGACGCTATCGCTTGAGTCACGGTGACTAAACTGATCCTTGCTTGTTTTATGATTTAAATTGGTCTACGATATGCTTGACCCAAAGCCAATTTTTTTTTAATTTATTCTCTATACTTAACAGAGCAAGATACCAGAGTCTGCTAAATTTCTCGCACAGATAGTGATGGCAACTTATGGTTAGTCTTATCTGAATAGGAATGCAATGATTACAGAGGATTATCATCATCTCTATATTGAATAAAAATTTAAGAAGCTCTTCAGGTCTTGATATGTTCATAAGAAATGCTGTAATATCCATACTGACTGATGAATTCAAGAAGTTCTTAATGTCTTGATATTTTCATGTTGGCCAACCCTGATAACATCATTCTGCTATCCAGTATTTATTCAGGTAGTTGTTATGCATCAACATCAAAGCTGTACAGATCAGTCACATTTTCGCACTTCTTCAAGGGTCTTTACAACAACAAAGTCCCTTGACCTCAAGAAGGAACCCAGCAAGGCATTGTTGATGTACTGCAAACGAGCAACATTTCCTCCAGTTCTTTGTTTGGTCCAGTTTTACGTTACGGACTCCCTTTTCTACCAAGGGCTAAGAAGGTTGCCTTCTTGCGAAGGACTTGTTTTGCCAGATGTAATTCAATTCTTTGTGAAAACTGTTAACTGTTCCTTTTATGACTTTCCAGCTCTTAACCCCCTCATCTCAAGTTCTCATCAGCCATTTCTTTTCTTCGGTCTTTGAAATCATTCAAATTCAATATTCCAATACTGACAGAGACCCAAAATAGCCTATGTAGAAGAACGATCTTACTATAAGTTATAGTACTATTAGGTATGTGGTCTTTGTGTTCCTGGCATTACATTTTTACCAAATACTTTGCCTCAAGGTGGGTTTCAACAAACCCATGTTCGAGCTCAACATGGGATGTCAGGAATAGCATCCAGCCTAGCCAGCTGCAATACGTCTTTGTCCAACTCCATTCATGGGACGAAGAGTGACAACTGAAGTGAGGGAAAAAATAACAGCTTATACAGGTGGTTTAACAATCTGGCCATCCAAGACATTCTCACTCATGATAATCAATGATAGATCGTATATCTAAGGAATATTCTTTTTTCACCATTTGGGGTTGCCTTATCTAATTTTGGGAAGTGCAAATGGCCAGTGTTATATTATCATACGTTAATTACGCCACTGATTACAGTTCCCATAATTAATGCAGTAAAAAAGAATTGAAGCTGTCCATACTAACACTCAAACACTAATCATTCTTAAAAATAGTCAAATTTATTAAAGATATGGTTATGCTATTACATGCTAGCATATACAATGTTGGCATAAGATAACTTAAGCTGAACATCTATACAGGAGTGATATCCATTTTTTTCTTCAAGTGTGACACTGGGATGGGCAGAGGAAATTGCCCTCATCAGGTCTGGGCACCAAGAAAACATTTAAGAAAAGTAGCAGCTTAAGGATAAACCAGAATTAAGAGAATGATAAAATAAAGACAGACTGAAAGAATAATCAAAGTAATGAAGACCTGGAATAATAATAATGAAAAAGAAAGCAAAGAGAAACAGAGATGAGGTGTGTTGTAACTTAATAGAGGTCAAGGGATATTAAGAAAGTGTAAAGAATATGCCAAAATATTCAGTGTAGCTGTGGGAAAAGACATACAGAGTGCAACTCAAAACTGGAAAAACCTACCCCAAGCTTAAAAAAAAATATACACCTAACCTGTACTGTACATATAACCAAGATAATAATGGCAACATATATCATTACTGCATCACATCAATCGCTAATTACTGGAATACAATACATGAAAGAGAGGTAATGATAGCCTCAAGTTGGCTCATACTGTTTTAGATGAAGAGTACTGTATAATATTGAAAATGCCTATTTATTACAGCACCGTTATGCAAGTAATGAAGTACGAAAATATCACAGAAAACTTTTACCCAACACTTTGAGTTAATTTCAACAATAAATACTATTTTAAAAGATTTTTTTTTTTTAATTATTCACAGTTACATATCTTACTACACTTCAGGACATCTACTTACACTACTTTTATCTAAACGAGTTATTAGCTTTTTGTAAAATATATATACAGTATCACTGTAAGACTGAGGTACTGTATAAGTAACCAAAGCCACGGCACCTGGTTACTTTCTGGTGATTATTTAAGTTTTACTAAACTAGCTATCAAATATAATGCACAGCTTTGTGTCACAATTAGTCCCCATTTAAGTAGGGGTGGACACAGAAATGTTGGAGCTGGGATATCAAGACAGGATGCCCATCCTAATGCCCCGCAGTGGGTTCGAACCCGTGTTTTTCACTTCCCGAGTCACGCACTCTACAAGCTGCCTACTAACTAATGATTACCTTTTAGGTTCTAGCAAACTAACTGTTGAAACCGTATTTATGACATTACTTAATGGCAACTTAAAACCAAGATTATAACTGTCTTCATATACTATTTTACCATGTTTTTTTTACTCAATGGTTAGCTAAAGATTGTTCACCATTTTATTCCACAATGCATCTCCATACTAATGGGTGGACACAGGTTGAAGCTGGGGAATTATAACAGGATGCCATACCAACTGACCCGCCTTGGGGACGAACACAGATTTTCCAGAGTCGACCACTCTATCCACAGTACTACTGCAGTCCCCACTCCATGATTAGTTGAAGTAACTTGCAAAATATACTTTTAAGGCATTTCTTACCCCATCATTAGTCAATATAATGGTTGTTTAAAAAAAAAATAATAATTCAGACTTGTGAGTCACTTCAGCATTGAAGTACTCTTAGTTAAATGGATACATTTCCAGACATGACCTTGTCCTGTATTCAATGAGTATCAATATACTTATGACTTCATTTGCCAGTCATGTCTCTGTGGCAAAATGGTAGCGTCCACAACTGTGAGACGGCAGCTCGAGGGTTCGCACCCTGTTACGGACTGAGGTTAGTAAGGGCATACACTCAGGGTAACAATTACATCTGCCAAAACAAGTCCTTCGCTAGAAGGTAACCATCATAGCCCTTAGTAGAAAAGGGAGTTCGTGATGTAAAACCGAATCCTATCCTAGCTACCATAGCAAACGAATACAGTACAGTATACTGAAATACATTTATATACAGTACTATGCCATGCACCAGGGGGGCCACAGTAGTGCAGTGGTAGTCCTCGACTCAGGAAGTGACAAACTCGTATTCAAGTCCACTCTGATGCATTAGGATGGGCACCCATCCTTCAATCAGCAGTTTCAAACTTGTCTGTGTCCATCCCAATGTGAATGGGGTATTTATAATGATACAACAAATGGCAAACAACAACTGTATGTTATGCAACATTTCCAATATAGAACTCCTAAAATAAGAGAAATATAAAATATTTCAGTCAACAAAACATATAATACTGTATGTATAGTATATGATCGTCAACAAAATTTATTAAATAGTAACCTCTACTCTAGTGTCTTCTTTCTAAACAGTACTAGACATTAGGCATACTTTCTAGAATTTTCTTTATGTCCTGACTAAGGAAGAATACATACTCTTAATAACAGTACATTAAACGAATGTTAAAATATTATTTCTTATAAGACTAACATAAAATATGCATCACAGGATAATTGGTATAATTTTACGATCACACCCGTGTCCCTTAAGAAGTGAAATTTGTCTTCTTTCTATGGTTCTTGATGTGTTTTGAATGAATCTGACCTCCAAACCGTCTAAAGTCATTCCTAACTAATATAAACCAAACACGAGTAATTAATGACGATCTTGAAGCTCAGATTTATTCAAAACACAAACAAAATCTTATAATTTGAAGACTTACTTACACAGTATAAAATAATTTTAAGATTTACTTAAACGGCATATAGTTGAAAATGAGACGGGTGATACAATAAAAATAAAAATAATAATAATAATAATAATAATACCAAAAAGATATAAGAATTCTAGGTTTTCCAGATATTTTAATATAAGAATGCTTTTCATTCCAGATGTTTTAATATAAGAATGCTAGGTTTTATATCTTAATATAAGAAGGCTAGGTTTTCCAGATATCTTAATAAAAGAATGCAACACTTTCCAGATTTTCAATATAAGAATGCTGGGTTCTCCAAATACTTTAAGAATGCTAGGTTTTCCAGATATTTGAATAAAAGAATGCTTGATTTCAAGATATTTTAAAAGAATGATAGGGCTTCCAGATATCGTACTATAAGAGTGCTGGGATCTCCTTATATTTTAACATCAATATGCTAGGTTTTCCAGATGTTTTAATAAAAGAATGCTAGGTTTTCCAGATATTTTGATTAGTATGCCAGGTTTTCCAGATATTTTGATTAGTATGCCAGGTTTTCTAGATATATTAATATAAGAATGCTGGATGCTCCAAATATTTTTATATAAGAATGCTAAGTTTTCAAGATGGTTTAATATAAGAATGCTAGGTTTTCCAGGTATTTTCATAAAAGAATGATAAGTTTTTCAGATACTTTAATATAAGTATTCTGAGTTTTTCAGATATTTTAATATGAGTGGTATATTTTGTACATACTGTACTTTAGGTGATCAGAGCATTAGGTAATTACAATTACCAGGTTGTTCTTGGGCCATTACTATGTACAAGGTAAGTCACCTGTACAAGGTAAGTCACCAAAGTTAACCTATCAATTTAAAGGGTTCTTTAAATTTACATGAGGTTCTGGGGGTTACTCATCTTTACAAAATCCAGTGAGGGTGCAATACAGATGGCACACCCTTTGATTGGGGTCTTGGTAACGAAACTTACGAAAAAATATCACCAGAAAACTCCACTTCTTGCCATACTTTCTACAGTGATACGATCTACAAGTAACGCCTTTTCCTGTGATTTTTTTTTGTAGCAGATTAAAACAAAATTCTTTTTATTTCAGCTGAAAATCTACAGATACCGAGACAGTATCCTTATTATTAATAATGAGAATTAAAGAAATATAGATTCCTTTATTTCTGCAAACAAAAAATCTAGGGAACAAGCATACATAGACCCCATGAGTCTACATGATCCGGAAAGTGGTCTTTTCACCTCCCACTTTAACAGTTAAGTGTGAATAAGTAAGTTTAGGTAAAAATTGAACGAATATAATTTGCTACCGATGGTCTGGACCAAATAAACGATGTTATTATCATCATCATATTAGTCTCACCTCACCAGGAAATCTTAAGACCTGAAGGGTGGGTCTGCCTAAACACTATTTACTGTATAAAAAGATAAACACTAAAAACGAGAAATTATAAGAAAATTACAACTACTGAGTGAGCCTTTTACATCCGCATATTGAGTATCTTAAAACAAAGTCACCCTCCCCCTTCAAGTCATTCCTTAACATTGAAGAAAGCAAACAATACTTTGTTTACCTCAAAATAGTGCATTTAAACACATCATACAATAGTAAATCTAGTAAATTGTAACACATAATGACGAGAAAAACAGAAGCTATAAAGCTAAATTTGTATACTTACACTTAATAAGACGAATTATTATCCAGTAAGAGATCACTAACAACTACACTTACAAACATTCAAAACATCACTGCAGTCGGAAGAAATCTGAATGGCAATCTAAACAGTGTTGCCAATACACTGGAAAACAAAAAGTCGCTAATTTGAAAAAATAGCCAAAGTGCCGCTATATTAAACTCATCTATGGAATTTACATATATATAGAATTATAGATCATTGTTAATAACATCGATATACTTACAAAGTAAGAATATTTAGGAGGATAATTAAATTCAGCCTCGGAAACTGGTAACGAAGAATATTAAAATGCCCTCATTGTGTCAAAAGACCATCTCTTTAAAAAAAAATTCAAGCTTGTATATTTCCTAATTGCTGGTTTTATATATATATATATATATATATATATATATATATATATATATATATATATATATATATATATATATATATATATATATATATAAGTAGTCTCCGTGGCAAAATAGTAGCGTCCGCGACTCTGAGGCGGCAGGTCGAGGGTTCGCGCCCCGCCACGGACTGAGGTTAGTAAGGGCATACACTCTGGGTAACGATTACATCTGCCAAAACAAGTCCTTCGCAGGATGGCAACCGTCCTAGCCCTTAGTTGAAAAGGGAATTCGTGACGTAAAACCGAAACAAACAATATATATATATATATATATATATATATATATATATATATATATATATATATTATATATATATATATATATATATATATATATATATATATATATATATATATATATATATATATATATATATATATATATATATATATATATATATATGGCGGCTATAGGCATCTATGAAATACCGTGTGGGGCTATAGGCATCTATGATATGCCATACGACAAACAGTTATTATAATGCTTTCTGACCCGGTATATATGTGTGGTCAACAAGAATTTCCTTGAACTCACTTTCTATAGCAAGGTTTATTTTAACCTAAAATCTTCTCGGATCTTTCAAGCCTTAATATTCTGAAATCCTTAGGAAAAACTGTGACATTTTTTATGTTATCATTTAATTTAGTGTCTGTAACTGCTACTATATATACCTTACTGTTGTGCATCCTATCTTTTAATTCTACTGCTTTACCAGCTACCCCATCAGCATTTGTGTACAGCACCGCGTCTTAATTAGGCTGCATCCCCTGATCCACTAGTATTATCATCTTTTCCTCTCCTTTGGATGTATGTGCGTGTGTGTATCAGTTCTATGAAACATATTCTATAAAAGCAAACGATAAAGATATAAAAGAAGAAACATATGTAGTAAAATGCGTTCACGCAAAGGGCGAGAATCCGCTAAGTTTATATAAAATCGCTAGAATATAACTTGGTTGTCACATGGCTTTGCAATTCTGATTTCCTTTTGAGCTAAGACAGGGTGAAAAATGTTCGAATTTCCTCATTACATTAACTTTCAGAGAAACTTTTCACCCTTGCATTGATTAGGTAATGTCAGCAATAGAAAAAATATGTGCAATATATACTTTTTATTTTTTTATTGGCATATATCTTATAAAACTAAGATAAGGTCATTATATTTCATGAATTAATTAAAACCAGTCATTCGGACGAATTTTATACGCTGGTGTTTCTGCGCATGCGCAAAAGACTATAAAACATAGATATGTATATGTTAAATTACTGGACAGAACCATCTTAATTCAAGGCCTGGCGTGGAGCAAAATTGTGTTCTGTAATAGAAAATGTATTTTTCTTTTATTTAATATAAAAAAACTAAAAAGTAGCACCAAATAAAAGAGCCTTAAATACAATATCTTACACTGAATTTCGAAATAATCATGAAAAGTATATTATAAAATTGATGAAAACTTTAATAAGAAAGACAAAACATACACTTGTTATTTCACAAAAAATTTACATATACACAGAAACTTACACTTATGATATTTACAAAATAAATAAAAGCACAATATAACGTCTGTTTATTCAAAATTTACAAAAACTTTGTCTGTGTTTTCTAGCGTGAATTTAGCGCAGTCTGGAACGACACTAAATTTTAGCTCGACTAATTAAGAGTTTATTTGATTTAAAGTATTGTTAAAGATGCAAATGTTAAATATACTTTGCTTAATGGTATTTGGCTTTATTTTCCTAATTGTATGATTGATAATATTAATAATTTATTTAATATACTCAATGAATTGAACCAGGAGTTTCAGTCAGAATTTACAGCAGAAAATACCCTACCCCCCTCAGACTGCAGAGAAAGGAGTTCATGGACCAGTATTAGAGAACATCATCTTTTCAGCCACAGAGGTATGCAAAGCGCTGATGGAGTTAGATGCCCATAAAGCTACAGGTCCTGATGATATATTCCCTTTGTTACTTAAGAAATGTGCTAAATCAGTATCAGCCTCACCAAGTATCATATCTGAAAAGTCGTTGGAATCAGGGGAGATTCCGAGATGCTGGAAGAAAGCGAACAGGTACCTATCTTCAAAAAGGGAAGGAGGGATACAGCTCCAAAATATAGACCTGTTTCCTTGATAGTTTGCAAAGTTTTGGAGAAACTTCTAAGAAAACACATCTCTACTCCCTTGGAATCCTTCAACGTTTTGTCAGTGAGACAATATGGCTTTAGAGAAGGTAGATCAACAGTTACAGACTTATTAGAATTTTACTATGTGGTAAGCTGAATCTTACAGGAAAGAGAGGACTGGGCATATTGTATATGCCTGGACTTCCAGAACGTATTTGACATGGTCCCACACTGGAGACTTATTAAGAAGCTGTAAGCAATGGCGAGAATAGGTGAAAATGTCTTGGAATGGATACAAACTTACTTAGAAGGAAGGGAGCGGAGGGTCAGAGTAAGACACTCAGTGTCTGAATGGAGAAGAGTTAGTCATGGAGTCCCACAGGGATCAGTTTTAGGGCCACTTTTGTTCCTTGTATGTATATGTAAATGACCTACCAGAGTCTAAATTAATTCATGAATATGTTTGGAGATGATGAAAAGATTGTGAAGAAAGGAAGAGACGAGAACAATGGTAGAGAACTTCAGGAAGATCTAAATAGTCTGCATGAATGACCAGAAAGCTGGCTAATCAAATTCAGTACTTCAATATGTAAGGTAATGAGAATGGGTACAAGTGCAATAAGGGCCAAGCTTGACTACCAAATAGCAGGAGCAGAACTTCAAAACAGAGAATGAGAGCGATCTAGTAAACATACGGGCAGATTTGTCTCCAGAAATGCATTTAAATGGCATAGTAAGGACAACATATGCTTTCTTAGCATATGTAACGGTAGCCTTCAGGCACTTGGACAAGGAAATGTTCAGATATATTTATGTAACCTAAGTGACCCCAAAGATTGAATATGAAGCCCTCTTTTGGAATCCACACTTAAATAACTCCTATTTTGGAGGGAGGTATGGTAAAAAAATGAAGAGATACAATATCATTGCTTTAAAAGAAAAGCTGCTCCCACTTAAAGCAAAATTACCCATGAAACCATAGAAATTCTAGTAGTGAGTCAGTTAGTCATTTATTTATAAGAAATTCTGTACTCACAGAACAACATAAAAAAAAAACTGTTAGAAAAGACCACTTTTTTTTCTCTCTCTCACCATACGCCTAAGTAGATAGTTCTCTATCTGTCAGTCGGCTGACCATGTTTGGTCAGCCATGCGTTGCTTGAGCAAAGAGATTTTCTTCCAGTGTCTTGCTAGGACTATCCTGGAAACCCTCCCCCATTTATCCGTGCTTGGGACCGGCTCCGGAATATTATTATTAAACTTCACTATGTATTGATTAATCCACATATGAGTGAGGGTAAGCATAAACAGGCTGGAGCTGAGGAGATAAGGGATAACACGGGTTTGTCAATTCCCTAGTTAAGCCCTTTAACCATTGAACTACCCTGGCCCTAAATAATATATATATATATATATATATATATATATATATATATATATATATATATATATATATATATATATATATATATATATATATATATATATATATATATATATATATATATATTATTTGTAGTTTACGACAACCAGGGGGCAACATGGTGCAATTAGTATGCGATCTCCCCTAAATGCGAATGCGGTTTGGAAAAAAAAAAAAATGGAGCTCCTAAAGACTTGGGACCTGTGGACCACACTCTACTGTAGGTTACTATATATACCCCTAGCTCTGCCCCAATTAGTAGATATTTTTACGACAAGCAGGAGAATACGGAGGAGGTATTCTTGCCTCAACCACTGGGAATTAACGTACATCACGGATATGATGGTAGATCGCATACTAAAATAGCACCGAATAATTCAGGCATCTCTTGTGTGGAAACATGCATGTAAAAAGAGGGTATATCTTGGCACCAATTACGACGAACTGAGCTGTGTGATTCTGTGGCACCGTGACCTCTCTTTCATTGTCTTCGTAAGGGCACCTTCCTCTACGGTTATGAACCAAGGTTAAATCGTACGGCACCGAGATTTTGAGGTGCTTGGGGAACGCATGCGCCTCCCTCTTTATGTCTCCCATTTCTGCTTTCCATCCCGTGTATCCCAATCTACAACTAGAAAAAAAAACATTTTTATAACATATTAATATAAATCAGGATATCCTGAAGCTCCTAAATAAATAATACTTAATTTTCACGTCTTTAGGGTTAGTAAGAAGCTTTATATTTCAGAAATTAAATTCGGAAGTACTGGGAATAAGCATGAACTGATCAAAATGATATGGAAATGTGTGTTCATTGCTCAGTAAAGGCTGCATTTATAAATTTTCGCAATACTCTTCATTCCCTCCACTATATTAACCCTCCTCTTTCCCTCGACGATAATACCCTCCCACCCACAGATTAGGATAGTAGAAGAAGCAGCAGCAGCAGCCGTCATCAATACTGCCGTCGGAGTGGTGTCTGGGGTTCCTGACCCTCCTCCAGACGGGGTGGTATCGGCCAGGGTAAGGCAAGCGAGCCGAGGAACAGTGAACAGCCATATTGAAGTAAACAAGAAATTCCACGAGTGAAGCAATCTGGCGAACCTATTATCGAGAGGACTTAGGTATTATGAATCTCCTTTTTGTTTAGATCACAGTCGTAATTCTTAAATAAACTGTTGTTCCGAGACAGGTAACTGTAGTCCCAAAAGTCTTTATTTTTGGAGCCTTGACGCAATGACTTTGAGTCCGTTACACTCGCCACCTTCTGACTGATATCTCGTGTGCCAGAATTGTTCAGAAGAGGTGAATCTAAACAGTTATATGAGAAGTGGCATAGAGGCTGTGTATTATATGTTTATATGTAAGCCCTTAAATGGTAATAGAGATCTGGAGACGGCATTTTGTAGACTAAAGTCGAGAGTTTATTGTTAAAAGCACAACGGGGAACTCCTGAAGAATTGGGACCTGATATTTTTATAGGTCCTAATTCTACAGTGGAGGTACAGTTGAGGCCTGTAATTTCCATTCCATCGTTTATGTAATTTAATATGTTTGTTTTTGCTCTTAAAATCCCTTATGTAGTTCATATTTTACTTAGTGATTGATGTACTTGTAATAAAAAAGTAATCTTCTGTTGGGGTAAAGTTGAGGTCAGAAATCTTCTGTTGGTCTCAATATTTAAGTCAGAAATCTTCTGTTGGTCTCAATTTTTAAGTCAGTTTTTTATTAGCTTCGAAGATTCTCATACTCTGTACCAATATGTAAACCTATGGCTAAGGATTTATAAGGCTTATACCTTCATATGCTGTACAATAGGTGCAACCTCTTTTTGAGGAAGGTGACAGAGTCAAAGCATGCTCTTTTACAGAAGCTAACCTTCTTCAATCATGGAATTGACCACAATCCTGCTTGGGTCATCCACAAGGTAAGGGGCAAGGATTTTCTCGCAAGATTTAACGTATAAAAAGTAAAATAGAGCTGTATTATCGGGATGAAAGTTGCATTTGAGAACTTACTAAAAACAAACTGGTGAATGTTATTAAAAGCCTGAAAGAAGTAAGAAGTTTTTATTTTTTTAATGATGATTTATAAATATGCAGGGGGTCCTCGATTTACGTCAGAGATCCGTTCCTGAAATGTGATGTAACCAGAATTTTGGTGTAAGTTGGAACACACAAATATAAGCACCTATTCTAATGCAATAGTGAAGCTTCTCCCATTTCCATGCATTTCATTATCTCGAATTTCATTTCCTTGGTGATGGCTTTCCTTTCCTTCGAATTTCTGCCCTCAGAAGAATCTGCTTTATGCTTGGGAGACAATACAGGCCAAAAATTATCAAACAAGAAGCAGATTAATTTATGGGAGATATGTTGTAACCACGATACACCGCAACTCAAGGACAGTATAAACCAAGGACCCCCTGTTTTATCGAATCAATAAAGGAAGATGAACAAGAAATTGTAAGTTATAGATAGAATGGTGGTAATGTTTACTCTCACATCCCAGTTAGGAAAAATCACGGAGTACAGTATATTGGTTTAGGTTTCCTTTGGTTAGTTAGATTAGTTCACTCCCAGTTATGAAACGAGTTGATAATACGAATTACTGAGTTTTTTAAGTTTAGACATACAGTGTATTGTATTTTATTTCACTAGATAGGGTTGTGAAAGTACACATTACCATTAACGTCAGAGGTTATTATGGGTAGGTAAAACTACAAGGCTTCCTGGGGGGCAGCAGTTGTTCAGTTGGAGAGTGTGCAAGTCGGGTAAACACTAAAGTGGGTTAGATCCCACTGCAGGGTGTTAGGGAGGGCATCCAACCTTAATTCCCCAGTTCCAACCTTCCTGTGACCGACCCCAATCAAATGGAGAACAAGAGACACAAAACGACCAAAACGAAAAAATAGAAAAAGAATTACAAGGCTTCGTACAGTCTAACTCATGACCTGGAGCAAATTATCAAACGTCCTACTCGTGTTCCCGATTGACACGAACATGCAGCCAACACTCTTGACATTTTTCTTACTTCTAACCTTCCAAACTACTCTTTTTCTGTTCTTCCCTCTAGGTATATCTGACCACTGTGATCTCAGTCTCTTCCATTTTCGCTTTCCCTCCTCCAATCCCTCCTACTCGGCGTCGCCTTTGGTGCCTTGAGCGTACCTAACGGGAATATTTTGTGTAACTTCCTCTTTTGACTTCCCATGGTATGACTACTGCTTTCGGTCCCACAACCCTGATCAGGTAGCCCTAAAAGTTGCTGAGATCATAACCTCGGGAATGGAGTAGTACCAGGCTTCTCCTTCTGATTCAACTCGCTCTGCTTTTATTGTAGCTAGGAATCGCTGTACTGCATAGATTCGAAGGTCTAAGGCTTCCTTTATAAGATGGAAAGTTGATGATCTTAACTCCTCTTCCGCTGACAAATACTTCTAGTCCTTAGCCAAAAACTTTTGTAACTCAAGCTTTCCCCCTCTCATTCGTTCTGCCAACTCTTCCGTAGATAATTCCAGTGCACCTTTCCCTCTATCTTTACCCCCCTCTAACCCTATACCCTCCTGCATCCTTTCTTTGCGCAAAGTTCATAAGGTTCTTTGCTCGCTATATACAATCAAGGCATCTGGTGCCGATGGTATCCCTGCAAGGTTTCTTTAGGAGTTTGCAGATGAACTGGCTCTCGTGCTTTGCCGTCTTTTTTGCCTCATTCTCTCAACCAGTATCTATCCTTTATCTTGGAAGCATGCTCTAGTGCAATCTGTTCCTAAGAAGGGTGACAGCTCTATCCCTTCAAACTACCGACCTATTGCCCTAACCTCTTCTATCGCTAAAATTTTTGAAAATTTGCTCTATGCTCACTTATTGAAACATCTTGAATCTAACTCACTTACCTCCGATCACCAGTACGGCTTCCGCAAGGCAAGATCCACTGGTGACCTCCTGTCCTATCTTACTCATGTATGGTCATCTTCTCTGAGGAACTATGGGGAATCCTTTTTTGTCACCTTTGATATCTCTAAGGCTTTTGACAGTGTCTGGCATAAGGCTCTGTTGGCCAAACTCCCTGTCTATGGCTTTACCCTTTCTCTCTCTTCTCTGATTTCCAGTTTTCTTTCTGACCGTTTTATATCTGTAGTTGTTAACAGTGCAACATCTAGCCCATTCCATATTTCCATTGGTGTTTCACAGGATTCTGTTCTTTCACCTACTCTGTTCCTTCTCTTGTCGATGATCTTCTACAGTCCCCATCTTCCTCACTTCTTCCCGCCTTTGCTGATGATTCCACCCTTCACATTTCCTCTGCCTTTTCTTCACACCCTTCATCTGCTACTTGTAATCAGTCTCGTATCTCTCTTTTTTTCTACTTGCAACTCCAATTTGCAGAGTATCTGAGTGGGGCACCCAAAATTTAGTTAAATTTAATGCCTCCAAGACACAGTTTCTGGCTATCTCTTTATCATCTCCTCATGTTAGCCTCATTGTCTTTGAAGCAAACAAAATTTTTCTTCTTAAATCTATCAACATATTAGGAATCCAGATAGCTTCTAACTTGTCTGGGAGGAATTACATAATCCAAATATTTAAATATACATCCAAAAAATGGGGGTTCTGTTTCGTTTTCATCATTACTTTTCCTCTTTACAGTTACTTAAAATCTATAAAGGTATTATCCGTCCCAGCTTAGAATACTGTGCACACATCTTGGGTGCTTCTTCTTATACTTGTCTCCTTGATATGGTTGAATCTAAGGCAGTCAGCCTCATTAATGATCCTTCTCTCACTTCTAATTTGGATACTCTTTTTCTTCGCCGTAAGGTATCATCCCTTTCTCTTTTCTATCGCTACTGCTTCCATCACTGCTTTGATGAGTTGGCGAGTTGCATACCTCCCCCACTGCCGAGGCCACGTAACACTCGCAAAGTGGCCTCGTCTCACAGGTAGTGTGTGGAGATTTGTAATTTGCGGATTTGTTGGGCAGCAAATGCTTCTTTCCATCTACCTGCAGACTCTGAAGCTCTTCCTCCTTCTGTCTTTCTAATTTCTTATAACTTATCTTCCTTCAAAAAGCCGATCTATCGTCACCTCAGGGCCTAATCCTCTATAACTTTAGATCCTCTGTACTTCTACTAATTCCTCGGTCTGTCTTTTTCCTCTGTGTAGCATTACCTCATCTCTGCCTTGTCCATAGTCTTTTTCTTTTCATTCGTAATGATTTCTCATATCCGGACCTTTATTGATGAGGGCAGTTTTTTGCCTTTCATTGTGTCACACATAAAAAAAAAATCTTATTAAGGGTTTAAAAAGTGAAGAAATTGTAATGTGTAAGTGTGGAGAACATTAAATTGATGTCATATGTTATCATAATTTATCGTTTTTTTATTTTTTACCTAATTCTGACCTACACTAACCTATGTACAGTGTACTGTATCAGATTTCGGAGTGGCAGAATTTTATATAGATATCAGTCTAATAATCCTAATGAGGGCTGCAGTAGTTGAGTGGTAACATGAGTGGGTCGGGAAGTGACTAATGCAGGTTCGAGCCCACCATAGGCCGTTAAGAAAGGCATCCAGCCTTTGTTCCACAGCTCTAACATGTCAGTGTCCACCCACGTTAGACTGGGACTTCCCAACTTACGAACAAGTTAGGTTACAGAAGTCCGTTTGTAAGTAGAATTGTTCATTAGTTGTATTTAGGTAAATAAAAGTACTGTACAGTACATACTTATGTAGTACTGTACAGTACTTTGGCTCTAGACTCTTAACTACTACATAAAACAAAAGGGGGTCCATGTTTTAAGTTCCACGTCAATTCGTTCCGCTCTTACATCAGAAGCCAATAAATAATTAATAAATTATTAATAAATCAAGTTTTCGACATACCACTTATCCAGATGCAAACCAACCACAGTAGTAAAGGTAATCAATACTGTATAGTGTACTTTAACTATTTTCATGTAGTAGATTAAGAACTAAGAATATTTTTCTATGTTTTAGATGCAGTGCTATTCAAACTGGGTGGACAAGATTAAGCTGTGGGGTGGACAGGGGGTGGATGAGATCAATGCTTCATGCAGGTTGTCTATTAATCACAGATGTATATTTATTTTGTTATATGTTTGAAATTTACCGGTAATGTACAATTTTATTATGTAATCGTGTTGATTCAGAAGAGTAAATAGATTACATACAAAAATGAGAAATAAACTGTCCTTTTTTCTCCTGCTGTAGGCTTTAAAATAAGATACAAAAGATCAGGAATGTTAGGTATTAGCAGTTGAAAGGTTAGGGTGGACAGATTTTTTAAAGATTTACCCTAGGGTGGACGACATTGAAAAAGTTTGAAGAGCACTGTTTTAGAGTATTTATATATAACATTATTGGGGGACCTATGTTCGAATTTAGGTATTTTCCGACTTACATGAAAATCCGGTTTAAGTCAGCTGTCGGGAACGGAACCCTGACATAAAACGGGGACCCCTGTGTACAGTATTAATGAAATTTAATACAGTAATAATAATGTAATAATACAGTACAGTACAGCCATACATGCATTAATACATAGGTAGATAATGGGCAGGATTTTGTTCATATCTGTGAATGTTCATAACTCAGGTTGTTCGATCTGTAGGGGATCATCTCTGGATTATAAAGCTAGTAATCCCATTGAATGTTTTAACAAATGTCTGCCCCATTTTTGTGTCACAATTAGTCCTTATTGTAATGGGGGTCGGCACTGACATGTTTTAGCTGGGGAATTTAAGACTGAATGCCTATCTAATGCCCATGGTAGACTAGAACCCGCACAGGTGCCCACGCTCTCCGCTCCGTGGCCCCCCTCTGCCGCGGCAGCGTGGAACGCGCGGCCGCATCCGGGCGGTCGTCCCGCCAGCCGAGGTTTAGCTGCGGCGGCTGCGGGGGCCCGGGGGGGGGGGCGCCGGCTGACGTCCCGGGGGGCTGGGCAGATACTCATTTATTTTTGAATATACAGCAATAGCAGCTATAGTAGAATATCAATCACTGCCTGGCAAGCACTGATTGGAATGAGACTTCTATATGTGTTTGAGTATTTAATAACTGGTTTTGCCAAATTTCAAATTGTAAGTTTTAAGTCTGTTTTGAATACCAGGGGAATTACAGGTATGATTGTTAGACACATGAATGGCTTTTCTACTGTACCAATTGAAAAACGACTTTCTTGCTTGATTGACGGGAGAGATAGGAATGATTTATTTTTGTCTTGCATGGTTTTACCATTGCACTGATTGGAAAGTGAGTTGTAGGCATGATTGGGAAGAGAAATACAAATGTAGTAGGTACACAAATGAATTCAACAACAGCAACGACGACATCTGTTACTGCTGTACATCCTTACAAATTTACAGTTGATAATCTGATCTAAACAGTCCTTAGACTGCATATAAATTCATTTATAGAAATTACATTTCCAATGAGATTTTATATGCTATACCATTTTTTTCTTTTATGTGTAGGTATTGTGATGATAAATTCCAAGAAGAGTTTGAAATTGTATCATAAATTCCATATCTTGCAAAGATGAGTATCCCTCAGAACTCCTTGTAAAGACCCCCTTGAATATTTAGGTTAGATTAGGTTACTTGCCTTGCAAATATGAAGAAACCTAGAGCACTTTGGGGTTGTTGTTCTTTATAAGATTCGAAATTCTTAGTGCACAGGATAAATTCTATATAGGACAGACTGTCAGGTCCTGTGAAAAGATATCTCTCAACATATAGTATGTATATATATTCAGAAGTACACCCAGTTCTTGGAATAACGCGAAGATAGGTTCTCAGAAGTGACGTGTAATGTAACAAGTCTTTTCCATTAGAAACAATGATAATGGGCATAGATACTTTCCACAACCGTACATAGACACACCATGCCAAAGATATAAGATAAGTAAAACGTATTTTATAAGTACCTAATAAAGCAGAAAGACCTGTAGCTATTTTTATTGAAAAACAAATAGTTAAGAGTATAAAAGATATTCAGATTTACTGTACAGTAAGCAAATTGACATACTCTATATTATGCGGTGGGCAACAAGCATACACAGATATGTGTATGGTGGCGGTGAGTATGTAACTTATGCGGTAGAAGAGGAGGAGGATGCGGGAGAATGAAACCTCTATCTGCAACCGTAAACAAAGATAAAATAAGAATAAAAAATAACCAAAGCAAGACTTAAAAAAAAAAAATATTTCATTATGCAATGCCTGAATATATAACACATTCTTCTCACTCTATATACAGTGAGCAACAGGCATTGGGATGAGTGTGGTGGCGATGATCACTTGACATAAGCGGTAGGTGAAGAGGAGAACGAACCCCATCTGCAAACTTAAAAATCATTATACAAAAAGCAAGCCTAGAAACCTAATTTTTTTCATTATGCAATGCCTGAATTACAGTAATGATATAAGTAAAAAATATTACACATATTCTACTCACTCTATTAACGGTGAGCAACAGACAATGAACAGGTGATATAAGCGGTAGGAGAAGAGGAGGAAGTGGGAGAGCCAACCCCTAGCTGCAAAAATAAATAAAGCTAACATAAAAGAAATGAAAAGCAAGACTAAAAAACTAATTATCTTTATTTTGCAACGACTGAATATAATACTGTAGTGTGGTATTGAAAATATTACAGAAAAAACGTAAACAATTACTGTACACAGGTGTACTCAATATATACGATGGGGCTTTTTCCTTGACGATATTATACGGCTAGTTTGTTTGCTGTTCTTAATGCTCATCCACTTTCATAGAATTTTCCCCATTCTCTCCATAATATCCGATCGAGAATATGAAGACTTAAGCGAAGTCAAACTAATACCAGATTTTGCACTCTTCTTTATTATTTCCGCATTTTTATGGATAGTGTTGCATCGACAGTTTTATAGCTGCTGTACTCTCACCACACTCATAACGGGCCAATACTTGAAGTTTTACTCAAAGATTTATTGCCTTTCTCGCTCTTTTGGGAGTAGAAGCACTTCCACAGTCTTTTCCTGGGTATTTACTGGCCATGATAGTACAGTATATAATCTGTAAAATAAAAAGCACTGGAAACACAAACTTTAACACAAACACAGAACAAGCGATATATCCATGCAGTATGCTGGGTAAAGAGACACTTAAGCACATGGCAGCATGATGGAAAAGTGCCTCTGAGGCGGTAGCTCATTTACTAAAATGAAATTTTGTTTTTCGAATTTTTTGAGTGGGCATTATTCGTGTCTTTCGTATTTTTTTACTGTTATTATTTGGGGGCGTTATTCCAATTTCGCGTATTATAACAACGCGTAAAAAACGAGCTGAGTGTACAGAGTTCATATTATATTTTTTAAACAGCTTGCATTTAGTAATATTGAGTGTTGATAGTTGTTTTGGTCTGTATATATATGACCCTTTATCCCTTCACTTGTTCTATGAAAGTGTAAGTGAAACCAATTATCGTTAATCTCTTTAATAAACGATTTTATGTTACTTGTGGCAGTCCTTATTTTTAATGATATACTGTATATATATTATGTCATTTCATGTATGGCAGTTTTAATGTTTTTTTTTGGAAATTTGCTAATTGTATTCTTTTAAACTTGACTGTTTTTGGGAGGAAGATACAAAGGAGGAGATTACCAATCCCTTGCTCCACCTCATTTAGCTGACTTTTATGACACGGGAATATGGAGGAGGTATTATTTTTGCTTTGACTAAGCCACTCCCATTATAAGATGGCATTTATGGCTTCCCTGTATAGATAGATTTTTAGTAAATTCTACAGCAAGTTTCCTAAAGAGACCTTAATCATTAATCTTTTGAGTTTTTATTTCTATTGTGGTACTAGGTGAGGGAGGATGGCACAGTTTGGTGGCGGTAAAGCCCCACCACCATGGCAGCAAAGACCACAGGCAACTCCTACGCCTCAACTTCAACCATCATTACTTGGTCAGCACCCATCAGCACCTACGCAACAGCTGGTTCTTGGTGGTGCACCCCAACAAGCACAGTATGCTCCAGTTCAGCAAAGCATTATTCAACCTCCAGGCCTGGGTGGCTTACAAACGCTCGGGCAACCTACCATAACGCAACAAACTATTGGCCAACCAACTACTGGAGGTAGTCTGATGGGACAACCTCCTATGACTTGTCAAGCTTTGCAACCTCCAAGTCTCATTAATCCTGCCCAAATGACCAATGCACAAATCCAACCTCAAATTCAGCCTCAGATACAACCTCAGGTAGTGTATTCATAAATTTTGGATGTATCTAGTCTTCATTTTATACTAGTATATTGCATTATATTGTTCCGATGCTTCTTAAAGCATATATTTTATGATCATTGCATTGTATATTAGGCCCACTCTTTTTTCTAGTTCATTGCTTTTATTAAATACTCATAGAACACTACACTTCCTTGTAGAATTTTTAGCAGTTAGATATTAATGAATAATATCAAACTGGCAATAAAGTTTTGAAACATATTGTTTATTAATTGTATTTATAGTCAAGCCTTGCTGCTTCCATTTTTATTTACTGGTATAGTTGTGGAATGCAAATTTTAAGAATTTATATTATGGAGACTGCAGTAGCACAGTGGTTAAAAGCGCTCACCCTTGGAAGTGGCAAATCCGTGTTCGAGCCCACTTCGAGACGTTAAAAATGGCATCCACCATTAATTTCCCATCCTCAACCATTCCCTGTCCATCCCCATTTGAATGGGGATGAATAATGACATAAAAAGGCAAACAACTAGAACAGTATAACATTCTTGATTCCTTTTTCAGGTGACTGCTGTGACCTATCCAACACCAAGAGCCCTAGCTCCTCCAGGTGCATTTAACCCTACAGCAGCCCCTAGTAATATAGGGAACAACATTACCAATAACATTCAAACTAATATGCAGAACAATATCAATAGTAATAACGCAGCTCAGCAACCTCAGAAGCAGCGAGTATTTACGGGGACGATCACGAAATTATGCGCTGACTTTGGATTTGTGGATGAGGATGTTTTCTTTCAGACCAGGTAATATAATGATAAATACAGTTGTTTCTTATCTGATGCGGTTTTAAGTAATGCAGTTTTGAATGTACGGATTTTGAAAATATATATGAAAACCTAATAAATTTCATAAAATTCTTCCCTCAAAAATGCATCGTAGCCACTACAGTGTGGTTTTTGGATAAATTTTGATGATTTTGGGAATCTTTAATTACAGTATAGTAATCTAGGTATAATTCAAAGTATACGGGGGGATTGAAATAGATTATATGATAAGGATAGACATGCATATTTAAGGATTTTGAATATAGTCGAGTTTTGACCTTCATGGGAAAGTGATGGATGCAATAGCACAAGTTGATGGATATCTGTACGTGTGCATTTTCTTTTGTTAGATTTAATACCAATCGGTATTCAAGAGGTTTTATCCAGCTACCTTTAAGAAGTGGACTGAATTGCCTATTCTTGTTGTAGAGTAAATGGGGCATTATATGTAAAAGCTAGGCATAAATAAATTATTGCTAAGCAGACTTTGATGCCATATTTTTAGAATTATAGTGGAATAATGTTAGTATTACTTTACTATTTTGAATATTTTCATTTTTATTTTGTATCTTTATCCGTTTCCTTACCAATTTGCTTCCCCTACTGGAGCCATCTGGTTTACAGTCTTTGACTTTTCCAGCTGGGCTTGTTGCTTGTCTTATAATAATAATACTAATAATAATCATAATAATAATAATTAATAGTAATGACTAAACATAGAGAAAAACTTGTTTTGACTCTTTAATTTTTATGTTTAGCTTTGTCTTTTCATCATTCTTTTGTTTAAATAAGTAATAACAAGTTAGCAAATCAATTTGATTTTTTTTTTTATGTAAATTAGGCAAGGTAATGAATTTTGATAGTTTATTCATCATTTTTTGTGCCATGCGTGCTGGTAATTGTGATGATTAGATATTTTTTGGATCTTGTAAAGAAAAGTAATCCGAGGGTGCTCAAGGTGTAATTCATATTTTGAGGGCAAGTCACCTAACTTGATTTAAATAAACTTTTCCTTCCCCAGCCCAACCCAACCTAACAATTTACAAAGTTATTTAATAATCCACGGGGTTCTGTGGGATACTCATCTTTACAGGATTCTAGTATTATTCTCATTGTCCAGCTTTTATGTAAGAGCTCAGAAACCAGACTATAGTTGTGTGTAATGGCGAAATTTTGAGATTGGGTAATTGTTATGCATTCCTTTTGAACTTGAGAAGTACTGGCCAGGACTGCTTGATAATAAAGTCTTCCTTTGGTTCCAGTTCTTTTCCTGTGTCAAAATTTACAGTGCGTAATCTGTTGTATTAATTATATTTCTCTTACTATTCCTTTGCATCTGATAAGTCATGACACTCCCATATTTGGTTCCCTTTCTTTTTCTTATATGTTTTCCTAATGCCTGGGCCTGATGAGGGCAATTTTCTTTGCCTGTCTGGCTGGGAAAAGAAAGAAAGAAAAAGAAGAGAGAGAGAGAGAGAGTGGCACCAACAGTTTTGTTGAATAGTTTATTTTTTATTTTTGCAGTTGTGTTAAAGGACAAGCTCCCAAAGTTTGTGACCGTGTACTGGTTGAAGCCACATACAATCCCAACATGCCATTTAAATGGAACGCAAACAGAGTGCAAGTTATTCCTGGACCTTCAGGTACCCCAGCACAAACTCAGAGTCGTGCTGGTCCTCCTCCGAGAGAAATCACTAGCCGTGGGGGATCCTACAATGCTGTCCCTCCTCCAACGTTCACCTCTGGTAAGTGGGGGAGCAGGAATACCTCCTATGTGTTACTTGTGTGCGGTAAAAGTCAACTAAATGGGCTGGGGCGAGGGGACAGGGAATATATATATATATATATATATATATATATATATATATATATATATATATATATATATATATATAGAGAGAGAGAGAGAGAGAGAGAGAGAGATTATTTTTTATTTTATTAATTTATTGCGCCAAGGCGTCAGACATTACATGAGTTCATACAAATAATGCTTCAAATGGATATAAAACCAAGAATTGAACATGGTTTACAGGGAGGTGTACATATTGATAAAACATTGCTGCATACTAACACACAACTCACAGAATGGCAGCACAGAGTACATTATATGCAAAAGTAAAGCTCAGAGAAACGCAGAATGCACAAACAGAATTATATAGCAACATACAGAAAATATATGTATAATTCAATATAATTAATGGCCACCAAAGTGAGGAAAACGAGCAAGAATAACATCAAGGTTGTCATCATTAAGTAAAAATGAGCAGATCTGTATTAAGTTCTGACCTCGTGGTAAAACATCTCTCACTGCGGGGCACTGAAGACAATAGTGGTCAAGAGTGTTAGCATTAGTTCGGTCGCATAATGTACAGGAGGTGTACTGTGGCATATCTAGAGTCTGGGAGACCTGCCATAAAGGCCGATACCCCATTCTGAGCCGAGCACTAACTACATTGTTTTTCCGCACCATTAACCCGCGTCTGCGATACTTGTAGTGACTGTGAAGGAAGTGATCATGGTGCTGTATGGACACACTGTTGGCCCTCTCCGTGTCCCTGCGCTGGACCGTCATGGCAAACCCAGCTGAGTAGATGATGTTACGTAGGCATCGGAGGGAGGGCTCAGCGTCCACAGCATGCCCATCCAGCATACAGGCCGCCTTGGCAAGACGATCCGCTGTGTCGTTGCCAGTCAGCCCAATGTGGGATGGAGTCCACACAAATGACACAACAAGAGAAGCATCCCGAGCAGCTGCGAGGCGACATAGTATATCTCCCACAGCACGGCCACAGATAGGTCTTGGCGAGGATAGGGCTTGTAGGGCCGATTGGGAGTCACAAATTATTACCCCATTCACTCGTCGTCGAACAAGGAGAGTCACGGCATCCAAGATGGCATTCAGTTCACAGTAGGTGGAGCTCGACGAGGTGGGTAGTCTACGGCCAATCCATGAATCAGCCGGCACAGGCGGCTCCATGGTGGGGGAAAACACAGCACATGCCGCCCTCCCATCTGCTTGCACAGAACCATCAACATAGACGTGGTGTGCTGCAGGGACAGACGTGGATACATCAGCGATAGTCTCCAGAGCTAACTGTCTCTGCAAGGGGGGATAGACATCCTTCGAGGTCGGTGTATATGTGACAGCGGGGAGGGGGACACGCCAGGGTGGTAAATCTGGGACAGCCGCCTGCACTGGCAGGTCGATGTCAAGGCCACGGAGAATGTCACTCACCACCCTGATAAGGTTATGACCTCCTGCTCGAAGTGGGAGCCTGGGTGCGTCTGGATCAAGGGACGTCCTCATGACAGCAGAGAAGTACGGAGCAAGAAAGGGGTAGTGAAGACACTTAACAGTAAAATAGGACACATTGGCATAAATCCTCTCCACAAGAGGGGGTAAGTTGAGCTCCAACTGCATACTCACAATACGGGTAGAGAGAGAACATCCCAAGATAAATCTCATGACTCGATTCTGGAACTTTTCAAGTGGCTCGAGAGCTGGTTTAGGAAGTTGACACAAGGCAGGAGACAGATAGTCAACCACTGACCGAAGTAGTAGGATGTAGAGGGTCCTCGCCACTGGGATGGAGACTCCTGCAGCATTGTTGGCAAGCCACTTGACAGGTGCAAAGCGGGGCTCCAGACGGTCAAGAAGGCTCTTCACAAAGGGATGAATTCGTTGACGAGCAGGTATAGCTGGGGTGATCCGGACAGGTGCACCTAAATACGTGTACTGTGTGCAGTGAGGGATGACATTACCACCCATGGCGAATGCTGGCAGTGCTCTGCAGTTGCGTGAAGTAAAAATCCTGCTTTTTTCTGGGGAGATAAGGCCACAGGAGGTAGCAGACACGTAAAAGTCATGGAGCATGTGCTGAAGGTCGTGAGTTGAGGTCGTGTGGATGCATATGTCGTCCGCATAGCAGGTAACTGTAGTACCGGGGATGACAGGAAGGAGGGAGAGTAGACGATGCATAAGGATATTGAATAGAAAAGGACTTAGCACACCCCCCTGAGGAGTACCCAGTTCAAACCGTTCATAGGAGCTATACGACCCTTTAAAAAGGACGCTTGATGTTCTGTTGCAGAGATATCCCCGTATCCATTTCAGTATGTTCCCCCGAACTCCAAAGTCCACCAGCTGGTCAAGAATAATTTCCTTGTTGGCTATATCGAAGGCAGATTTGAGGTCCAGGAAGGCGACCACACTGGTGGGAGAAAGACGGGTGTAGAGTTCAGCGAGGCAGTGATGTGTGCTCCGTTGTGGGAGGAAACCATAAAGACTGGGGGAGAGTTTATCCTGTAGACGGTGCATGAGCCGGGCAAGAAGGATGCGTTCAAACACTTTGCTGAAGCAGGAGGTGAGGGAGATAGGCCTAAATTTGTCGGTTCCAGGTTTTGGTAGAGGAATAATAGTGCTTCTGGTCCAGGCAGAGGGCACATGCCCCAAGCAAAAGCAAAGATTGAAGAGGCGCAGTAGGGGGTTACCAGGAACTTTCTGAAGAAGACGGAGAACTTGATATGTAAGACCATCCTCCCCAGGGGCAGTAGCCTTAATCCTAGCAAGAGCACGTCGTAGTTCATCCTCTGTGAATGGGATGTCATCCTCTTCATCCGTCTGTAGTAATGCACCCATTAGGCGGAGGTTACGAACACTGCGGTGGGTGGAGAGTGCCTCTATATATATATATATATATATATATATATATATATATATATATATATATATATATATATATATATATATATATATATATATATATATATATATATATACGGTGATCCTTCGTTTATTGCGAGGGGTAGGTTCCGGGACCCGTCGCGATAGAGGAATTTTCGCGAAGTAGGATCACCCTATATGTACATAGGTATTTTAAATTTATTTTTACGTTTACTCTATAAACCCTCCCTGTACTGTTAACAAACCACCCTTTACTTCATAAATAACAGCATGCAAGCGTAAATTTATATGAAAGTGATAGATAAACTTACTGTGAATGAGGAGGTAATGACATGACATACTCATGTACATAGGTATTTTACAATTATTTTTGTTTACTGTATAAACCCTCCCTGCACTGTTAAAAAACCACCCTTTATTTTATAAATAACAGCATGCAATGTAAATTTATATGTACGTAATAGGTAAACTTACTGTGAATGAGGTGGTAATGACGTTTGTAGACTCCAGTGGAAATTATTCCGCAGCCAATAGCAGCTTTACGGCTGATTTATGAAAAGAAATAGTCGCTGTATTCCTGATATTTGCCTCGTCCTTTTTGATGTAGCGAACAGTAGATTCATTGAGGCCAAAATAGCGGCCGACATCTGTAAACCTTTTTCCTTCTTTCAGCATATCTAACAGTTTCACCTTATCTGTTATGGTTAACATCTTCCTTTGCCACTTAGGCTCACTACCAGAAGCCTTAGAAGATGAAGGAAGCTTGGGAGGCATTGCAGAGGTTGAAATACGTGAGTAAAAAAATCACAAGCACAACGTGAACGGCGCACACGTGAGTTAGACTGAACGAGTGAGGGGAGACAATGGAAGGTGGTGGGAGAACCAAACGTCAATGAAAAAGCCAATCAGACCCCATGATACAGAACATACAGAAAAACAATTCTGTGATTCGTCATCTCCCATCCTTTCATCCAATAGCATTTCATGAACTATCTCACTTTGGTGCGAGCCTTTGCATTTTCCAAAACGCCAATACATTGTACGCTATCGGACAGTATTTCACATGATGCAGTACTGTGAGTTATATATCTAAATTTATATTTTTTACTGTTTTATTACTCTTAGGTTAGGAAATACTTGTTTTATCAATAAAATAATGAAAATTTCAATATGCACTAGCTCATGTAGGTGCGACCCTTTTCGTTTTCCGAAACGCTGATACCGGTATCGTATTTTACATGGTGCAATACTGTTAGTATTTATGTTTTTTACTATTTTTTTACTGTTTTATTATTCTTAGGCTAAGAAATACTTTTTTTTTATCAATAAAATCATGAAACTACTAGAAATTTTAATATATGCTAGCTCACGTAGGTGCGACCCTTTGCGTTTTCCGAAACGCTGACACCGCTATCGTACTTTCTATGGTGCAGAGTTACATGTTAAAATTTATGTTTTTTACTATTTCTTACTGTTTTATTATTCGTAGGCTGGGAAATAAATTTTATTTATCAATAAAATAATGAAATTTTTTTTTCAATAAAAAAATGAAAATACTGAAAAATTTTCTTTTTTTAATATTTTAATATTTTTGCATATACCCACCAAAAAAAAAAAATGCAAAAGAAAATTGCGATACAGGATATTCGCAAGAGAAGAAACGCGATAGAGCGAAGGATCACTGTATATGTATATATATATATATATATATATATATATATATATATATATATATATATATATATATATATATATATATATATATATATATATATTATATTATATTATGTTATATTATGTTATACATTTAATTTTCAATTTTAGAAACGCCAAGCAGCAACTTTGGTGGCAGGGGCGGGATTGGTCCTCGCCCTCGATCTCCACGACGTGAGAGAAGAGAAGAAAGAGTTCGCACTACAAGAGACAGTGAACGAGAACGAAACGAAAAAGACAAAGAGGAAAAGCGGGAAAGCCGGAAGAGGAGTAGAAGTAGGGGAAGGTCGCGTTCGCCACCTCGTCGTAGAATGAGAGTCGTCCCTCGTTACAATGTCCAAGTTCCTAAGATTTTGTTACATATGTGAGTTTTTCTTTCTTTTATCTGATTGTCTTCACTCGTCCAAATCAATATGAGATATGGTCATTGAAGTTAAGGTTGGTTATGTTAGGTTTTCTTGACTCCAGCAGAGCATGCTATATGCTTACTGCTACACCACTGGGATCTTGTAATGCTGAGTATCTATCAGAACATCAAGTGAAGTTAAATAACCCCTTAAATTATTATGTGGGTGACTTTCTTTGGAAATATTAATAGCCCTAGAGCACTTTGGGGTTACTCCTCTTTACAAGATTCCATAATTTCTCTCCCTGCATGTAATTGCATAAATGCAACCCTCACCAAATAGGCAGGCATTAGACTGACTCTGCGGTTCCACATCTAAGTGCAGGATACCTATGAATAGAATAACATACATATTCAATAGGCACAGTCCCCTTTGCAAGGGGATATCTAAGTCTAAGTACCCACATTCATCAGGAGCCAGACATGTTTCGAACACTCCTCTCAGCTCCATTTGGATAGGAATGGAGTGTTCGAGGCATGATTGGCTTTTGGTGAATGTTTGTGATTTGACTTAGCCACTCCTTAGAAGGGAGATGACTGCCATTGAATATGAATAAATTTGAACACATTGTAGTTTCAGAATATATATATATATATATATATATATATATATATATATATATATATATATATATATATATATATATATATATATATATATATATATATATATATATATATATATATATATATATATATATATATATATATATATATATATATATATATATATATATATATATATATATATATATATATATATATATATATATATATATATATATATATATATATATATATATATATATATATATATATATATATATATATATATATATATATATATATATATATATATATATATATATATATATATATATATATATATATATATATATATATATATATATATATATATATATATATATATATATATATATATATATATATATATATATATATATATATATATATATATATATATATATATATATATATATATATATATTTATATATATATATATATATATATATATATATATATATATATATATATATATATATATATATATATATATATATATATATATATATATATATATATATATATATATATATATATATATATATATATATATATATATATATATATATATATATATATATATATATATATATATATATATATATATATATATATATATATATATATATATATATATATATATATTTATATATATATTATATATATATATATATATATATATATATATATATATATATATTATATATATATATATATATTTATATATATATATATATATATATATATATATTATATATATATATATATATATATATATATATATATATATATATATATATATATATATATATATATACACCCAACATACTGCGTGGATATATTGCTTGTTCTAACTGTGTTTTGTGTTAAGATTTGTACAGTATATCGTCAGGGAAGAAGTGTGCTAGACCGCATCAGCTGATATTGAGGCGGCAAAACGTTTGCATATAGAGTTTCATTCTCCCGCACCCTCCTCCTACCGCTTTATACGATCGGTTATTATGGAGAGAATGGAAAAAAAGCATCAAGAACAAACAGCAAACAAACTTGCCATATAATATCGTTAGGGAAATAGTGTGCGAGAGTGCATCAGCTAATACTGAGGCAGCAAAACGTTTGCAGATAGAGGTTCGTTCTCCCGCATCCTCCTCCTCTTCTACTGTTTAATGCGATTGGATATTATGGAGAAAATGGAAAAAAAGCATTAAGAACATGCAGCAAACAAACTTGCCAAATAATGGCATCAGTGAAATAGCGTGCGAGAGTGCACCAGCTGATACGGAGGTGGCAAAACTTTTGCAGGTAGAGGTTCGTTCTCCAGCACCCTCCTCCTACCGCTTAATACGATCGGATATTATGGAGAGAATGGAAAAAAAGCATTAAGAACAAACAGCAAACAAACTTGCCATATAATATCGTTAGGGAAATAGCGTGCGAGAGTGCATCAGCTAATACTGAGGCAGCAAAACGTTTGCAGATAGAGGTTCGTTCTCCCGCATCCTCCTCCTCTTCTACTGCTTAATGCGATTGGATATTATGGAGAGAATGGAAAAAAAGCAGTAAGAACAAGCAGCAAACAAACTTGCCAAATTATGGCATCAGTGAAATAGCGTGCGAGAGTGCATCAGCTGATACGGAGGTGGCAAAACTTTTGAAGATAGAGGGTCGTTCTCCTGCATCCTCCTCCTCTTCTACTGCTTAATGCGATCGGATATTATGGAGAGAATGGAAAAAAAGCATTAAGAACAAACAGCAAACAAACTTGCCATATAATATCGTCAGAGAAAAAGTGTGCGAGATAAAAAAGTTTGCAGATAGAGGTCTGTTCTCCTGCATCCTCCTCTTCTACCGCTTAAGTTACGTGCTCACTGCCACCATGCACGTCCCAGTGTATGTTTGTTGCCCACCACATAATAGAGTGCATTAATTTGTTTACTGTACAGTAAATCTGTATATCTTTTATACTGTGCACTGTTTGCATGTTAATATAAATAATTACAAGTCTTTCTGCTATGTAATGTACTTATAAAATATGTTTTACTTATCTTATATCTTTGGTATAATGTGTCTATGTACGGTTGTGAAACGTATCTATGCCCATTATCATTGTTTCTTATGGAAAATTACTCGTTACAATGCGCTATTTTCACATTAATGTCACGTCTGAGAACCTATCTTTGCATTATTTCAAGAACTAGGTGTGTGTATATATATATATATATATATATATATATATATATATATATATATATATATATATATATATATATATATATATATATATATATTTTAACCCCGACCGGGACTCGAACCTAGGACTTATGATTACTAAGTCAAGGCGCTACCACTACATAAGTCCTAGGTTCGAGTCCCGGTCGGGGTAAAAAAAAAAAAGATTCATGTTTTCACATATGTAATGTGCTTATTTGTATTTCATGGCCCGAATGAGATTGGGAATAGAATTAAATGCTAAAATGAAGCCACGAGTGAGGTTGGGGAATTTGTAATATGAACATAGTGGCATTCAGTTAGAATGCGTTCATTCCTAAGTATAGAAGATATAAGCTATAAGGTTGGATTCCTTTTAACCTTCTGTGGTGCAGTGGTAGCGCCTTGACTTAGTAATCATAAGTCCTTGGTTCGAGTCCCGGTCGGGGTAAAAAAAAAAATTGATTCATGTTTTCACATATGTAATGTGCTTATTTGTATATATATATATATATATATATATATATATATATATATATATATATATATATATATATATATATATATATATATATATATATATATATATATATATATATATATATATATATATATATATATATATATATATATAACTTTAGTAATGTATGCTTTCCTCACCATTAAAATATTGCAGTTCGTGAATGAGTCAGTTTACATTTCAAGACGGCATATGGGCATCAGTAGTAAATTTTGTTATAATGGTCAGATTATTTATTTAAATAAAGTTGTAATTCCCTTTTGAATTTCATATAAATGATAGAAGAATCACACTTAGTATAGTTTCAATGTTTATCATGACTATTAAGAGTTCTTATAATTTTATTTTTATCATTGCAGGAAAGAGGCAAATGTCTTAGAACTGAAAAAGAGATATAGTAATCTTTATGTTCCCTCGGATGTATTTTTGGCAAGGCCTTTGTGGTCCGACACGTTTCCTGCCTATCGTGCATTTCAGTTTCCTCGTCCTGTGTCGTTTCACATCATGAACAAAGAGGTTGAACCTGTTCTGGAAAATGATGCTGTGTACGATCCTCCAGATGTAAACCATTGCTATGCTGCAAAGGTAAATTTTTTTTCTTGCTGCAGTTTTTTTTGTTGTTGTTTGCCATTTTTTGTGTTATTATTAATTTCCATTATGGGGGTGGACACAGATAACTTGGGTAGTGAGAGCTGGATGCCCTTCCTAGTGCCCTGCGGTGGGCTTGATTGCAGGTCACTTCTTGAGGTGATTGCTCTAACCAATGCACTACTGTGGTCCCTTCCTCAGTCAAGCTACTTAATGCAGGAAATTTACTTTCTTTAAATGACATGATAATATATCGGACTTTCTTGTAATTTTGTAAGTCCTGAAATGAGGACAAGAGTAATTATTGCTTTCCTTAATCTCTTCCCTTACAATGACAAAATATCTTGTTTTTCCTGTCTGACATTTTTTGGCCAGGATGAAATATCTCGTCTAAAAGTTAACATATAAATATACATTTTGATCAAGTATTTTTGTTCATTCCGGGTTTTCCTGAGCCCTCTTAAGTTAGAGTCAAGTTCAGTATTTTCATTTTAATCGTACATCTGCCAACCCTACTTACAGCATCTCAACCTTACCAGTACCAGGTGGGACTTTTGGAAAGTGACTAATCTCAATTTTTCTCATTTAATTTTCTGAAATTGCAATGTTTTTTAGAAAAACTTTGTCAGGGAAGAAGTTAATAATTTATACATGCAAACCTGAAATTCCCATTTTACCCAGGCTACTCAAGGAATAATATTGATAGATAAAGTAGTTGTAACATTGCACCAAGTAGTATCTTATCAGTAGACTTACTTAGCTGTATATCTTTCCAATTTATTAATATTATTAAAATTATTATTATTATTATTATAATTACTATTATTATTATTATTATTATCATCATCATCATCATCATCATCATAATCATAATCATCATCATCATCATCATCATCATAATAAGGCAGTCAACAAGCTGAGCTGAAAAAAGCAAGACTATAAACTATGCAGTCAATGACTGTATGAGCTATTATATTTGAACTTTTATTTCAAATGGCTTTTGGAATTCGTTTTTGATTACTGGTTTTTGTTATTTCTTAAACTTTCATGTGACTTTTATTTACTTTGCTTTTATTAGGTAGAATTCTAACTAATAATACAGATATCACTCATGTCAGACTTATACTTTTAAATGCACCGGATTTATTGTTGCACAAATATATTGTGATCCCTGAAAAATTAAGTTGTGTAAACTTTTGTTTTACATAGGTAATGCTGATGGCAGTCCCAGCTGTAGAAGATGTCTTTAGGAGATCGTGTGCTCTGAGCGAAGATCATGCGGACGTTCGTGAATGTTTTGTCCATCCAACGCGTCTCATCAACTTTTTAGTGGGACTGAAGGGCAAGAATGAAACCATGGCTATAGGCGGATATTGGAGTCCTTCCCTGGATGGCGCAAACCCGGAGAAAGATCCGAATGTCCTCATCCACACTGCAATCCGAACCTGCAAAGCCCTCACCGGCATCGATTTGGCCGGGTGCACCACATGGTAATGTTCCGATCTGGAATGTGAGACCATCGTAATTATGGTCCTGCTCTTCCCGTGTGAAATGTTATGGTGAAGATGTGAGCAGACTTCTGCAACATCTCTGTACCTTTTTCTGTCCTACTGTTGCATCAGAATCCCTCTTTAAAGGGTTAAGTTAGTTGCAGTGTGGCTGAACCCCTTAGCGAAGATGATTATGCCTTTAATATATCTAGGGTAGAATGAAATGAGCTATAAGAGAAAAAAATGAGCATTTTGCTGCATGCCATAGGAATTAATGGCACTATAGTTTTTAAATACAGTATAAAGCTTTGAGTTTAAAATGAAACCAATATCTTAAAGAGGTTACATTGAATTTTTGTAAGTTGACATGGTTAGAATTTGTTGACGAATGCTTTTTTATGCAGACTTCAATCTTTGTATTTTTCTACATTTTTCTTCAGAATTAAGCTGTTGCTCTAGCAGGCTTTAACTGAGGGAATGGTGCAACTCTAGCAATAGAATATTAATGTATACAATTAAATAGCATTTAGATAAATTAGATAGCTGTATATAATAAGTAGTATTTAGTATATACACTAAAGTATTTAATCTCTCGAATCTACCATCTCCAAAATGATGTGGGTGAGCAGTAATTCAATTTTATAAATACTCTGCAGTGTTATTTTTTTTTTATTTTTACTTTCACTACACATTTTTTTGGGCCTTTTTTGCAACAGATTGCCATTTTACATTTCTCTCCTTGTGATGATTTTGGTTGTTCTATCTTTTAGATGGTAATCTTCTTAGGAATATATGACTATATATTGTTGCTAATTATTCTTTTGAGACTTGCCAAATACTTCCTATCAGATTTTCTGTAGTAGCGACTGGGGCTGGTAATATATTGGTTGCAAGTTCGATCCTGGCCTAGGCTTGAATTAGCTTTCAGTGTCTCATGTCAGTATCAGTTATATTGTGCACTTAATTGGGTTGGAGATCACTTTGTCCGTGTGATAGTAGAGGGAGATTGAGCCCCAGTTATGTGGTAGGTATATAGTTGGGCTTTGTGCTGTCAGTCTCTTGCCTGTGCCTTTTATTAGGGACTTTTAACCTTTAATAATGCAATGCATCCTTGCGGAAATAGGAGCTTGCCATATGCAACAGAAGTATTTGTGGTTTCACAAATGCTTATTCCATGAGAAATGTTTGTAGTTTCACACTTGACTCTTCCATGAGAAATGTTTGTGGTTTCACAAATACTTCTTCCATCAAAACTGTTTGTGGTTTCACAAATGTTTTTCCCATTTCAAATATGGTGTTCACAAATATTTCTACCATTTACTTTATTATTATTCACCCAATTTTTTCTCCAACAGTTTATACTTGAGGATATATCAGCATTCATCAAGTTACCTATTGTTTATATCTCTGATTTTGGTTGAAATGATTGTATAAATATAGTTAGATACAGTGGTGACCCCAACCTACGAACACACCAACCCACGAACAAAATTTTGAACAAATTTTGACCCCAACCCATGAACGAAATCCAATCCACAAACGCGTGTTAGCCAAGCCACCACGTGTCCCACTCGCCTGCTTTCAGTTCTGCATTGCTGCCCATGCTGTGTGGTTTGTTCATGATCTGTTCATAATTCTTGCTTTATTTTCCATTGTTTTACCTTTTATATAGCCCTTATTATGGTTCCTAAGAAAGTTAAAAGTGTATAATATTGGGGACTCTCCTTCCAAAAATTAGTCCACCTCCTCCACCACCATCCATGTATGCTATCAACAATCATGCACAAAGGTAAACACAGTACTGTTTCTTATCTACATTATTGTTTTTTACCTACAGTGTACGCTTTCCTACTGTATTTGTTATTAGTGGGAGAATGTAACAACTTTCTACAAGTGTTGGATTTTGCTATTTTATACTGGGTATCAACTAGTGTATACTGTATACCTGAGTATGTACATGTTTTACTTTAATAGAGTAGAATTCCTTTCTATTATTAATGTAATTTTCCTTTTACAGATGAAATGCTTTTAACCTGTACTATATTTCATGTTTTTAATGACTAAGAAAATTTTCAAATGAATATTTATTGTGACCAGGAACGGATTAATTGAATTTACATGCTTTTCATTGGGAAAAATAAATCCAACCCAAGAACAGTCCATCCCAAGAACAGTTTTTGGGAACGGATTAAGTTCTGGGTTGGGGTCACCACTGTATTACCATTTTAGGTAGTTTAGAGAGCAGTTGATATTGCCGTTTTTGATGTTTTTGTCCATACCTACATACATATATAATGGCCACAATTCCCATTGTAATAAACATACCTTGATCAACCATAGTGCATGATTATACAGTATTTGTGATGTAGGAGATGGATTTCCATTTTTCATTTGAGGCCTAAGTGACTATAATGGTAAAATAGGAGCAGTTCTTAAGTAAGAAATATTTATCTTGAGTGATGATGATTATTATGGCATTTCGTTATCCTTTTTAGGTGTAGCACATGTAAGAATTTAATTGGTATATTCTCTCTGACATACAGATGGTAACATTGCATTCCATGCATCTCAGTCCAGTTATAGCTGTTGATTGGTAACATTGCATTCCACACATTTTGAGATAGTGACAACTATGAACTGGTAACATTGCATTCCTCGTGTTAGAACCAGTTATAACTATGAATTGATAACATTGCTTACCATGTATTTTTGAGCCAGTTATAACCATGAAAAGGTAACACTACATTCCATACTCTTCAAGACAGTTATAACTATGAATTGGTAACAGTGCATTCCATGCATTTCAGCCAATTATTACATGATAATGTTGCAGTCCATGCATTTTGAGCCAGTGATAACTATGAATTGGTAAAACTGCAAAATTTGGGCTGCAAGACAGTTATAAGTGACTTTCCTCCCTCTTGTTTATTATTTTGGTGTCTTAAGAAGTGATAGAAGAGGTGAGGATGGGCTTTCTAAGTTTTCTTGTTAAGGATTCAATCACTTTTGCTTGAACTGCTAGAAGACTGTGGGATCTTGTAAATATGAGTAACCCTCAGAACCCAATGTAGAGATAAACAACCCCGAAAATTGTTAGGTTGGGTTGGTTGACTTGCCTTGTAAATGTGAAAAGCCCTAGAGCATCCTGGGGATATTTTTTTTTAACAAGCTGCAGTTTATGATATCAAAGTTCTGCTATTGAAGGAACTAGAAAAATCTATAGATATGATTGGACATCAATTGAGATGGAGAATAAGAAAGAATAGTGAAAAAAGATGAATAGGTCTGGTTTATCAGCTGTTCGAGGTAGAGATAGGCCAAGGAAGGGATGGAGGTATAGGGGTAAGAGGCAAATGAGTTTGTTTTTTATCTTGCCTCGTTTGTTTTATCATCGAAAACATAATTTAAGTTCATAATCTATGATAAGAAAATAATAAAACTAAACTTAGTATTGCTTACCTTTACTTGTGTACCATAAAATATGACAGTAGTAAAATTACACTACAGTACAGTACATTATTGCTTACCTTTACTCGTGTGGTTGGCTTGCACACTGGAATGGGCGTTGCAAGGGAGGGAGAGACAGGCTTATTGGGAGGTGGAAGCTGGAGAGGCAAAAGAACATACAGCAGGTGATGGAGATACTGGGGCAGGTGAGTCTATAGATGTAATGGCACCCGATCTTTTGGTGGGGGCTCTACTTTCTCGAAGCATTGGCCGAGGCTAGTCTGAAAGGATACCCTCTTCTCATATATTTCCTTGTAACATAGCAGGGCATCATTGATTCCTCTCTCGACCTCAGCGTTCCTGGAATCGTTGGGGTCCTGAGCCTTGAGCTTTGCCAACAATTCCTCTGCTAGGGCATACCTTTCTTCCAATTCCCTGGTTGTTAATCTCTTTGATTCTAGGCTTGGTAGCTCTTCCTCCTCTTCAGTCATATGCTTTTCCAGTTGAGTGAGGTCATCTGTAGATAATTCTTCACTCTTTTACATCATCCGCCTCTTCCTCCAACTCAAGCTCCCTAATCATGACAACTACTCTTATGGTTACTGCCTCAACTGTCTCCTCAAAGATTCGAAAGTCATTCACAAAGTAGAGACACGATTCTTTCGATACCCCATTCAAGTTCATTTGCATCACTTCCTTCCAAGCATTAGCAATATTCTTCACAGCATGAAGACTATTATACGACCTCTAGAAGTCCTTGAGAGTCTAAGTTCTTGTTCTTCTCTGTTGCCCTGAGAGCCATAGTGATTGTTCTTCGGAGGTAGTAGTTTTTGAAAGAGGCAATGGCCCCCTGATTCCTTGGCTGTAACAGGGAAATGGTATTAGTTGGAAGGTAAACCACCTATGCATTAGGATGAAAGTTTTCCAAATGGGCAGGGTGACCTGGGGCATTGTCCAGGATTAGCAAATCCTTAAAGTGCAGACCCTTGAAAGCACAGTACCTCTCCACTTCAGGCATAAATTTGTAGCTGAGCCAGTCCTCAAATATTTGAAGGGTTATCCAAGCATTCTTGTTTGACTTCCAGATGACTTGTAGTTTAGTTGAGCCTTCCAAATGCCCTTGAGTGCCCTTTGAATTTGCTGCCAAATAAATGAAACAAGGGCTTCAGCTTACAGTTTCCAGCAGCATTAGTCCCCAGAAGCAAAGCCAGTCTCTCCTTGCTGATTTTATGGCTTGGCTGTCTTCTCCTCCTTGGTGATGTATGTACGACTAGGCATATGCCTCCAGAATAAGCCAGAGTCATCCATGTTAAATACCTGTTCCCCTCCCTTTTTATCTCAACCAATGCAATAGGAAGCATTTTTGCTGCTTCCCCATTACCACTAGCAGCTTCACCTTGCACTTTTATGTTATGCAAATTATCACGAGCCTTAAAACAAACCAACCCATACTAGCCACAAACTCTTCACCTGTACTCCCTTCCCCCTTTTCTCTTTTCAAGTCGTTTTTCAACTTAGGTCGCCTCCTGGAACCAGTTAACGACATTGGGTGAGATATACCTGTGTATATACTGTATATATATATATATATATATATATATATATATATATATATATATATATATATATATATATATATATATATATATATATATATATATATATATATATATATATATATATATATATATATATATATATATATATATATATATATATATATATATATATACATATAATATATATATAGTGGTGACCCCAACCCATGAACGTCTATATCCACTAACAAATCAACCCACCAAAAAAATTTCAAACAAATTTTGACCCCAACCCACGAACAAAATCCAACCCAAGAACACGCATGTGTCCCACTCGCCCGCTCTCAGTTCTGCATTGGTGCTTCCGTGGAACCGAACCCCCGCGATAAATGAGGGAGTGCTGTATATATATATATATATATATATATATATATATATATATATATATATATATATATATATATATATATATATATATATATATATATATATATATATATATATATATATATATATATATATATATATATATATATATATTATTTATTAATTTATTTATTTTAGGACTGCATTTGTGAAATGCATCAGTTTATGTAGAGTCTGGGAAATTCTTTGAAAAATTTTTTTTTATCATGAAAACCTGTGTTAAACATGGTCGGTATTTTTTCAAAGTAGGGGTTGCGTTAAATCAATGGTGGGGTGCGTGGGTCAGGAAGTAACCAGCCAGGATAATGAGGGTTTGATCCCTCTCCCATTGGAATGTGGCCTCATTATGATGCATGAAGCTACACCCACCAAAAATATAGTTAAATTAATCAAAGGGAAGTGTTGTGGTAGTATGCCATAGTTAATGTAAATTTCATAGGTTAGGTTGGGTGAGTTAAGTTGGGTTAGATTAGGTTGGTTTGAGTTAGGTTTTTTGTTTAAGTAAGGTTTGTTGGTTGGATATGGAAATAGCCCACAAAGTAAGGAGGAAGGAGGCAGTTAGTGGGGTACAGGAAAAAATATCAAAACAGATTAGCTTTGAATTGTGTAATAAAAGAATTGCTTACAGTGTTGTATGGTATTGTGTGTTAGACTTTAGAAAAATATAAGCAAAATTAAAGCCTGAAAGTTAGTTGCCAAGGGAGAAAAGTGTAATCAGTTTGCAAAATTTCTGTTTTAATCAAGTTTTAGAGGTTTGTCATTCAAAAGCTACTTTCAGTAACAAGTTTCTAAGTATGATTTAGCCATGGACTTGGTCTTAATAAGTTTTATGACACAATAACTTCATTTTGAGCAAAGGAGTTTGCTCAATGTCTGTTGCAATTGAGGTTAATGTGTATGACTAAAAAAGTTCCTTTCATAACTGTTTACTGTTCTTTGTTTTTTTTTTTCACCACATACCACATTCCAAACCAGACTCATTAAACAGTATTTGGAGTTACATCTTTTAAATACAGTAGCCATTAATACATTGTCGTCAGTGAAGGGCAACTTTCTCAACTTTTGTCTCCCTCATACATCATGCTACCTCCTCATGCCAATATTTGCTCTTCTGTCTCTTATCATTACTCCATTCATCCATACCTGAAACTTGCTTGATTAGTCTGTGTCATAGGAAAACTTCGGTATTTCGGTGATGATGTGTTGTAATAGCATATGAGATTCTTCGTCCCTCTTACATCATATTAGGTCCACTGATTAGTATTTAACATCAGTTTTTCTCATTACTACATGTGAAAATGGTTGATTATTCTGTGTTATTTGGAGTCTGATGTTTCGCTTATAAAATGTGTTTATGAGATCTCTCCTTGTTGTAATATGAGGTCTTTATTGGTCTATTTACATTGTAAGTATACCATTTTCCTGTTCTTGAGGGAATTCTACATATCCTTATATTTTTTCATTCATTGATTAGGTTATTTACAAGATGGATATTGATGAGTCCATAAAAAATATATACATACTATTACTTTATATTGATATATTAAATGTTAATCTCTTGGCATGGACAGAGTTCATATGTCACAGGTGCAGTGTCAAGATCCTGAAGGAAATTCCCAGATGAATTTAAACTGGATGGTACCTCTCATCTGACTTCTTTACTGAAGACATTCTTTGATTTTTAAGGTGTGAAGAGAAAAGGGCAAAGTAATGCCTTGATGTATAAAGAGACAATTAACATGAGTGTGTTTTAGTTTTGCAGATTGTTAAATTCAAGACTGAGAATGTCTCTCTGATGTTTACGCTTACGAGATTGAGCGATTTGAGATAATTTGGAAAAGTATCCTTTCTGCTTATATGTTATTTGCTGCTGTGGTGTTTGACATGTTTAAATGTTTACAGAATGATCCAGTCATGTTTTACTTCAAGATTTTCAACTTTTTTGGATGCCTTTACGTACTGTAATAAGCAGTCTTTAATTTTACACATTGATCTTTTTCTTTGTCTTCAGCTTTAACCCATTTCTATATAGGGTTGCTGTTTTTTGCGAACCTTATCCACCTGTTCCAGTCTCACGTGTCCTGTTTCCTCAGCCCCTTATCCTGCTTATCAGTTTCTATATCATCCTTCCATTTGAATTTCGGTCTTCCATTTCCTCTCCACCTCCATATCCCTCCTACGTACATGGGCTTCTTCACTTCACATTTCATGGCCGAACCACTGTAATCTACTTCTTGTACTTTCTTTTAAAGTTCTGCTACTCTAACTGTCCTATAATGTAATCATTTCTGATCAGTGGTATTTGAGTGTTAGGTACAAAGAAGATTCTTGTTCATTTGTGTTTGTGTGTGTGCAGCTGGTGTTGAGTGAATATTGCTTATGTAAAGTGGGTTGTGGTGTGGTTATACTTTTTTAATTATTTTGAATACCATAGCAGGTCTACATTAGCTGAAAGCAGTACTTGTAGTGTAGAGGCAAAAATTCAAATTTTGTATTTATACAGGTGAGAAAGGAGGAGGGGGAAGTGTTTCACAGTAAGCATCATCTATAAAAACACAATGTAAGAGGAGAATATATATAAACACTGCCTTGACCCCCTTTCTCCTATTGTGGGATCCTGATGCACCACCATTCCATCTCAGGTACCGGTTTGCGGAGATTTACTATCGCCGAGGAGAATCAACACACAAGGGCCGGAGCTCGCCTGCCCGAGTTGAAACCACTGTACTATTTCTCCCAGATGTATGGAACGTTTGCCCAACCAAACTGGAGTGGGACGGCCTCCATCTCAACTATAAGCGGCAGTTGGACAAGAAGCTCTCCTCCTCAGCAGGATGCCAGCAGCAGCTCGAGGACTTGGAGGGGGAGGAGGAAGACAAGGCACTCATCTCATCTTTTTCTTCTCTACGGTTTACTCTCTTCTTGCAGACCATCTTCCTGTTTCACTCTAGCTACTTGTCTGAGCTGCAGCTCGGCTTAACTATCAATATATATAATGGGAACGGGGTCTAGGTGGGTTAGACTGTGTGTGTGTGAATTTCATTGTCAACCTCGGCTTACTCGGTGTCTGGTGGAGCTATTGAGGTCTAGACGAGAAATTCAATACACATTTATATAAATTTAGAATTATATGTGTGAGAAAATCCAGTCAGCGGTTTAGTTTTATTCTTTCTTTGCTATTTTCTTTCTTTTAATATAGTGCTTTAGATTTTTTATTTTGTAGACATTTCTGTTTTTGAGAGAAAGTAACCTTTTGCGTATTATTTGCGAATGACTGGTCTTCTTGCAGATCTTTATTAGCAATTCAAGTCTTTTTGCCACTCTTAAAAATGATTAATACATCTAAAGCTGCAGCCAGGCAACTAGAAAATGCAGGTCAGATGCATAGGTCACAGTTTCTAAGGGTCGGCATAAATTCCGATTATGTTTCATTGACCCCTGGTTGTGACCTGTGGTGAACATGATCATCCTTTTTTATTCACCTTCACATCTCCTAATTTAACGAAAAAGGGGGAAAAATGAGTATCTATAACCTTATCATCCATCCATCATATGTCATGGCAACCATTATCAACCAGCCTTTTCTTGCAGACTCTACTAGCCGTTTCTATGTTTAATTGACTTTTTTTTTTTACTCACTGAATTTTAGTTCATTTCATCATCTCATCTCCATTATGAATACCTCCTTATATATATTTATATATGTATATTTGCATCTCAGTATATCTAAATATGTATTGCTTCCTTTTCTACATTTACGATTAACCATCATATTGAGCCAGCATTATGTAGAAACGTTTTTTCAAATTTCCACACCAACCCTCTGAAGCCGTGTGTCATACCATTGTTTATGTAGTACTTAAACAATTATTTTTTTTATTATATTGTTTTTTCGTTGTTGTTTTTTTATCGCATAATATTCCCCCTTTTATAAGGTTGGCGCAGCTGTGAGAGTGAGATATAGGCACACTTAGACACCAACCTGATCCCCCCATATCCCAGAGTCAGTGTTTACTGTATGGTTAGGATCTTTTGATACACTTTGCATTGTTTTATTTTTCTATCATTTCTGTGGTATAATAACAGTTGTCCTTTCTTTTCTTTGGCTTACTGTAGGAGGAGACCGTGCGCAAGAATCCTAGTCATTATGCTACTCTAGACCCAAAGACTATGAAGGTAAGCATTTTAGTTAAATAAAGCCTGTATTGCAATACTGAGTTGTACCATGTTCTATCTTCTGTTTTCTCTTTCCCACACCAAGTTGCTTGCCCTGCTGGAGCCATGTAGTTTATAGTTGTTGACTTTTTCCAGCTTCAGTTGCTTTGCTTAATATAATAATAATAATAATACACAGCTTTATATTAAGTATATAACCTTTTGAATCTTGTAAAGAAAAGTAACCTCAAGGTGCTCTTAGGGTTATTCATATATATATATATATATATATATATATATATATATATATATATATATATATATATATATATATATATATATATATATATATATATATATATATATATATATATATATATATATATATATAATGCAAATCAGTCAATCTAACCTAACCCAACCCAGCATGACAATTGACAGTTATTTAATTTACATGGGGTTTCAGGGGTTACTTCTCTTTACAAGATCTGACGTCTTTTCTTTGTCCTTAAATCTTTGAAATATAAAATAAAAAATTACCTTCATATTCACATTTTAAATGTATTATAGTGTAAAAAAACACCTAACTTATAGCTAAGTGAAAGTAAAAATATCTAAACACAACTCTTCATTACCAAGACCGTGCAGCACTGATTTAATAGTTTCATTGCTGTGGCTGTTGAGCCGCACAGCTGAATACCTTTGCCTATGTACCCTCTAGGTGACCCAAGCAGGGTGTTTTGAGGAACTGTGGCAGCCCTTATCCCAAAGAGCTGAGAGGATAGAGCTTCCGGTGCATGTGTGCCAGGACTTGGCCACCCCCTTACAAGTTTGCATAAAACTCAGATTTTTATCTGCTGCTAGTTAAAATTAGCAGACGTCAAATTTCATTTGGAATATTGTTTCCTTGCCAGGTTGTTGAGTTGCGGAATGAGTTGGACGCGCGTATGTTGAACAGCAAAGGTCTTAAGTCACAACTTATTGCGCGTCTCACTAAGGTAGGTTCAGTACCTTTGTAATTTCCAATTTCCTTCACATATGGTATTCTTTTTAATAATTGTAAAATGATATTTGTTGTTTGCCATTTTATATTATTTAAAATCCCTATTTGCATTTGGGTGGGTGCTGACAGATAGGAACCTGGGAGCTCTGACTGGATGCCCTTCCTAATGCCATGTGGTGGGCCTGAACACGGGTTTGTCATTTTCAAAGTCGAGTACTGTAACCATGGCACTACTTTGGTCCCTTAAAAAAATAGTACACCATATTATATCGCAATTACTTCCCATACGAATTGGGATGAACACAAACATGTTGGAGCTGGGGAATTGTGCACCCTACATGGTAGCTACCATGGCCTCACTCTGTATTCTATTTACTTAAGTTTCTTTTTATATGTTAGTCATAAGTTTTGTTGCTTTAATTAATATCAATGTTTTTCTCACTAGATTTTAAAAAATGAACAAGAAAAAGAAGAATTAGAAAAAGCCGCTGCAGCTGAAAATGCTGAAGGAGATGAAACTAAAAGAAAAGAAGAGGAGGAGAGGAAAAAAGAAGAAGAGAGGAAGCGAAAAGAAGAGGAGGAAAGAAAGAAGGAAGAGGAGGAGGTTTGTGTTCCACTTTGTTTGAAGAGAAAATTTGCTAAAATTTATTTGCATACAGGGAGATTTTAAAACTTTGTTCAACTTCCTGGATATGTAGAAGAATTTTAATGCTTGATATTCCTTGTCTAGTAGCCTCTATCAACCTAGGTATATTCCTAAACAAGCAAGTGGATGGGGGGCAATTATGGCAGCTCTTTATCCCAAAGGAGCCAAGAGAAGTGATGGTAGGTATATTAACTTCTGATGAGTGCACGTGGTTTGACTTGGCCACCTCCTTACAGGGGGATCGCAGCCATTATATGTGTATGTATATTCATAAACTTGGGCTCTTATAAGGGGAGCAATACCTGTCTCACAGCTCTCGTAAGAGAGAAAAAAATTAATGAAGGAGCTTTACTTCTTGCTTTTGTGAAATGTCATTGATATTTTACATGAAGAGCTTAAAATATGAACTTTTCGAATCATTTTTTTTTATATGTTTACAGAGGAAAATTGATGTACCCAAATTTGTTTGTTTGTTTACAGGGAAAAACTGTAATGGATTCGGTTTTACGTCACGAACTCCCTTTTCTACTAAGGGCTAGGACGGTTGCCTTCTTACGAAGGACTTGTTTTGGCAGATGTAATCGTTACCCTGAGTGTATGCCCTTACTAACCTCAGTCCGTGACGGGGTGCAAACCCTCGACCTGCCGCCTCAGAGTCGCAGACACTACCATTTTGCCATGAAGACTACAGGGAAAAACTGTAATGATTCTTTCTCTGTTTACAGAGAAAGAAAGCAGAAGAAAGGGAAAGAAATTTATTGGAAAAGCGCTACACTTTACCTGATCAACCCATGATTGTTGTCCATCCATCAAGAACGGCAAAATCGGGAAAATTTGATTGTACAACAATGTCGCTCTCCGTATTACTAGATTACCGCCAGGTTAGTTGAGTGTTTATGGATTTATTTGATCAAGTTATAGCATGACTAGAGGGAGACTGCAGTAGTGCAGAGATTAAAGCACTTTAGTTGGGAAGTGACAAACCTGTGTGAAACCACCATGTGTAATTAGGAAGGGCATCCAGCCTGCCTTACTTAAAGGTGTCTGTGTTCACCCCCATTCGAATGGGGAATGATAGTGATTTAAAAACAGTACAAAAATCTTTTAATACTTATTCAGCTTGCCCAATGCATATTTGACCTTTGCTTAGGGATTTGCAGTTCCATTACTGTTTTGACAGAATCTGCCTAGGTGGTAAATTATGATTAATCCTGCTATACTATTATTGTGGACATAAACGTAGTTAAGATAAAGGATATAAGTATCCTTTCCAATCTGAGATTTTCCCTATCACGCATATACCGTTTTACATAGTGCAGCTATGAACATTCGTGGTGGGAAAAATATTAAAAAAGGAAAAAACCTTATTTTTTCCTGAAAATATATATTATGGCAGCTCCTGCTCTGGTTTTTACATAAATATAACATGTGTTATACTGGAAATTGGGAATAGATTATATGGAAAGTACAGACACTGCCCGACTTACGAACGATTTAGGTTTCAGGAGTCTGTTTGTATGTAAAATTGTTTTTAAGTTGTGTTTAGGTAAAAAAAATTACTGTATAGTACATACATATGCAGTACTGCACAGCACTTAGGCTAAAGACACCTAACTACGTAATGCATAAAGTATACAGAATTAATGAAGTTTAATATGATCATAAGTTGATATTTCATATGTACAGTACTGCATATATGTTGGCAAAGCACCTGATGAGAGGACTGGAATTATTAAACGAGTTTCCAAAACTCTTTGCTTCCGATATCCCTGTTGAAGCAAGTGATAGAGATATTCTTCTCCCAAGGAGTTAATAGATCTCGTTGCCAGAAATGTTTTCAACAGTAAAGTACCTTTTGGCTTGTAATACAAGCTGGAGACACTTTTCCAGATAAGTGTCTTCAGCAAAGATTATTTTGTACTTGGTGTGCCGCAATGCTGCTTCACCAGCATATGGTATATCCAGAGATTTCTTTGCCACCATTTAGTTTTTATCAAACTTTGGAAAAATTCCAAGGCATAGTAAGTACGGAACAATCTTTGGTTAAGACTTTTCATGAAAAATATGTTTGAACTTATCTGGAAGTGGAAAGTTTCACTTCCAGATAGGTTCTGGTCTTCATCTTTTTTTCATGAGATTTGTTTTCATCAAGGAAAGTTTCATAACCAGACAATAAAGATTGACATTCGGAAGCTCATATTCCAATGCAAATTTTACTCCACTGCTGAGGATATTTCTGGAGAAGAGAGCTATTTCTCTTTTGGAGAAGAATCTCTCTATCATTCTTCAGTGGGGATATCTGGAACAATGGTTCCTGGAACCTTGTGTAATAATTACGGTTCTCTTTGAAGCTTCTTAATTACTGTTAGTTTGTGTAAGCTACCGTGTTTGTCTAATGACGTCACGACTGCCGCCATATTAACTAATGACATTGTGACAGTATGTTTACGTGGGTCAGCTGGGTAGAGAGAGCTGTTAGAGGACGGAGAGACGCAGCTAAGACTTGAGCTAAGGAAGCGACTGTATAGTAGACTGAAGCACCTGGACTTCCTAGTTAAGGTTAGATATATAACCTGCCGGCATATGATAGTCGAGTTGGAGTACCTGGGGTGGTTATGGTGGGTGTAGACTTGTGCTGGTGAGTAAGAGTTTCTTAACAATTACTACAAAAACATAAACTACACTATTAATGAATTTTAATTCCTTAATAATAATATAGTAATATTGTACAGTACAGTAATACATACATTAATACATGGGTAGATAATGGTTAGGATTTTGTTCACATCTGTTAATGTTCGTAACTCGATTCTTTGTAAGTAGAGGAGCTTCTGTATGTAAAGGTTTTTAACATTAGCAGTTCTTGACTTACACGAGGGGAAGTGGAACCAGTTGACAGCGTAAGGTGCCTGACAACAGTATACATGTATAGGAAAATATTCAACTCTATAGAAGTGATTTTCAGGAGCTGAACACGGTCCAAGAGAGTACCACTAAACTATTTTCAGTTGCAGTAAAAAGCAAAGTGGCTGTAAAGGAGGCATTGAAAGAGGATCTCATTCTTTACACCATAACTCTCCTTAATTCTTTTTTGTTAATTTCTCTCTCTATATTTTTTAGGAAGATAACAAGGAGCATTCATTCGAAGTCAGTTTGTTTGCCGAACTCTTTAATGAAATGCTGATGAGAGATTTTGCTTTCCGGATATATAGGGCTCTAGTTGAATCACCTGAAAAACCAGCTAAAGAGGAAGTGAGTTCATTATTACCTGTTTATTTCTTTTATAATAGTTATATTTATTTAGTCTTTGTGATGTAATGAGGACTGCAGTAGCCAGTAGTTGAAGCGCTTGACTCATGAAGTGAAGTGAGTTCTTAAGTTTTTTTTTCTTCTGTTAGTGTAATTATAGTTACTCCATATGAAATGGGGCTGCGATAGTGCAGTGGTTAGAATGCCTGACTCATGAAGTCCTCTGTGGGGTGTTAGGAAGGGCATCCATGCTTAATTTCCCAGCTCGAACATGTCTGTGCCCACCCCTATCAGTATGGGGATTAATAGCGTTGCATATATGGCAAAAAACAACTTACAATGAAACACAAGTATTATGTTGATCTTATCATGATGATCAGTGCATATATATTTAGAAATGTTATTTGGGCAGTATTTTTTAAAAGCATTTATGCATACAGTATTTTGAAATTATCGCTTCCAGCTTCAATCTCGTACTAATTTACGTTTGAATGAGGGGATCCCCAGTCCCTTTGCTCCACACCATTTAGTTCACTTACAACATGCAGGGAAACACTGAGGAGGTATGCTAAGCCCTTTCCCATCGGGAAAGATTAACATTTATAATGCTTCTAATCTCTCTGGCAGAAAAAGGAAAAAGAAGATAAAAAAGAAAAGGACAAAGATCGAAGAGATAAAGACAAGAAAGAAGAAAAAGATGAAAAAGAAAAGAAGGAAGACAAGGATAAGAAAGAAGAAACTGAAGACAAGGAAGAAAAAATAGAAGAAGACAAACAGTCTGACAAAAAAGATAAAAAAATAACAGAGAAGGAAGAGGAGAAAAAAGATGATGAAGATGAAGAAGAAGAAATGGAAGATGATGAGGAAGAGGAGATGGTATAACCATATAAGCTTAATTAATAAAAATTAGTAATATATGTATATATACAGTATTTTTTTACAATTCATTGTATGTAATGTTAAATTATATATTTTACTCCCATGACACATGTAAACGTTGACATGCAATTGTGTTTGCTTTCAGGACGACGAAGACTCTAAAGATGAAATGACTACCAGTAAACGTGGTGATAGCAAAGAGAGGAAAGAGAGTAAGGAAGGAAAAAGAAAAGAAGATAAAAAGGACAGAGAAAGGAGAGAGAAGAAAGAGAAGAAGAAAATGTTTACTGCTGATCCATACCTCTTGCTCTCTTTTGTTTACTTTGACCAGACACATACTGGTTATATTATTGATAGAGATTTAGAAGATATTATCAACATGTTAGGATTAAATCTTTCAAGGGCCCAGGTATGTACCAATTTATGTTGTTTGTGTTTTGAGTAGGGTGTAGGTGGGAGTTGCCATAAGATGGTGATGAGGGTAGAACAGCTACAGCTGTCAGGCTTCATGGCAGAAGAACCATGCCCACTTACCCCGTGGATTACCCAAGTAGTGTGGTGGGAGGGAATTGTGGTAGCTCGTTTATCCACAAGGAGGTAAGAGGAGTGATCCAGGTTTGTTGGCATCTGGTAAATGTGTGTGCTTTGACTTAGCCACCACCCTTACAAGGGTGATTACTACCATTGTATGTGTTTGTAGCATAATGTAACCGTTTGTAACATAACGGCGTTCATCCATTCTATCAAAATGAAATTATTTCAATATGTGGATATTGAATGATAAAGAATTTTACCCGCATGGGGCACAAGACCCTCGGACAAACTTTTCGTCCTGTGGGCATTTACCCCATCTTGCAAGACAACACACATGATAAGTTTCTTCTCTGAGAAATCACTCTCCTGCGGCCATTTCTTGAAGAATCCTTCTTGCCAGAAACGTCAAAACCAACCCAGGATTCAACTACAGAGACACAGTCAAACACATTATGGATAACTGCACCCCCACACAACCACATAAGCTAACATTGCAACTTGCACTCCCTGAGAGCTTTATGAGAAAGCTTAGGATTGGCAGTGACCTTCATTAGGTACTTGGGACTCATTGGCCGGGTAGCTTAGGGAACATCATCTTTATGACATTTAATCTTATTTTTGAAATGGATGGTTAGCAATTTATAAAATAAAACAGTATAACTCAACAGGAATAGATCCTGCTGTTCAGTTTTGATACTGTACTTTGGGATCATTTTACTCTCATTGGATACTTTGAGGATACTCTCTAATTAACCATTAGGGCTCAAATTGGGTTTGGTGTCCATATCCAAAATTTAGAGTTAGTAAATAATAATAATGGCTGATTCAGTGGAGCTTTATAAGCTTAAGCTAGGCACAGATAAATTTTTATTAAGGAGACTGATCTTTTTTAGAATTATAGTGGAATTATGCGGTATAGCATTATTGTGTTGTACCATTGTATATGAGTTTATTTTTTATCCTTATTTCCTTTCCTTCACCATGCTGCTTCCCCTGCTGGAGCCATCTGGTTTACAGTCTTTGACGTTTTCCAGCTTGGGTTGTTGCTTGGCTTATAGTAATAATAATAATGTTAATAATAATGATTACCCTACCAAGTTCTGTGGGAATTATATGACTTGTATTTGTGCAGTATGAATACCCTGAAGAAATTGCTGATAACTTGTATTTTGCAGCAAAAGAAACTAATGTCAAAAGTGATGTCACGTGATGTCTTGCATTACCGTAAGCTAACTGATGTCCCTCTCGAAGACAAGGATAAGCCTCGAGATATTCTTCCTGTTTTGGATTTGGAGATGCTTGCAAAAGGTAACTATCTTGATATGTTACATCCCTGCTCATAGTTGTTCGTATTAAGGCTTTTATGTATTGGTAATTTGTCAAAAGAAATAGTATTGTTACAAGCCTGTTATGTATTTGTAATTTGTCAAAAGTATTAGTTCTAGAACAAGCCTATTATATACTTGTAATTTGTCAAAAGTAGTTGTTCTTTAACAATCCTGTTATGAATTGTTAATTTTTCTAAGGTTATAGTTTTTGTTATGATTGTGATACCAGGAGTGGCCAAACAAATAATAAAATAAAATGGCTCTCATCGCGCCTAGGAAGGAAAATATATAAAGTAAAGAGAAAGAGTTGGGGAGTGCTGTGACTTGTCAGATGTTAAGGGATAATAAGAGATGTGTAATGAATATTCAAGAATTTTCAGTGTTGATGTAGGCATAAAGTACCGTAACTGAAGGAAGACTTAACATCGAACTGTCTTGGACAGTCCTAGTTAAGTTCAAATAACCTTCAGCTGTATTATCGCAGCAGTCGGTTGGTGCCTTGGGCCAACCTACCTCTAGTGTTCTATAACAAGGCTGTTATGTATTTGTAATATGTCAGAAGTAATAGTTCTTTAATGAGCCTACTATATACAGTATTTGTAATTTGTCAGAAGTAATAGTTCTATAACTGGCTTTTTTTGTATTGGTCATTTGTCAAAAGTAATAGTTCAGTAACAAGCCTATTATGTATTGATAATTTGTCAAAAGTAATAATTCTGTAAAAAATTTATATATTTTGGAATATATTCTTTAAAAATTTTTAATGACTTGAAGACGAATTAATAAAATTTAAAGTATCTGTAGTATATAGCAATTATTTTATAAAAAAGTAGCTTTAATAATGAAGTTCTCAAGATATTGATTTTGAATGTGAAATGTGTGTTTATATCCTCATTATTTATTGTTAATTTATCTTTTTAGGTAATACCACTGTGATGCCAGTATTTATGGATGCTACAAATCTCGATGTTAAAAATATAACCAGAAAAAATGTTAGGGTGAAGGAAGAACCTATTGTCTCTGGTAAGTTATGTTCTTGTTGTGTCTATATGCTGATATTAATCCCCATTTGAATGGTAGTTGATGCAGACAAATAGGAGCTGAGGAATTAAGGCTGAATGCCTTTCCTAATTTCCCACTGGGCTCGAATGCTGGTTCTTCACTATCCATATTGAGTGCTTTAACCACTGCATGACTGCGGTCCCCATTTCTTCATGGGCTAAAATATGTGAATTTGAATATGCTGAAATATTGCATAGTGTATATATTGAGTACTGCAAACGTAGCTAATTTAAGAGCCAAATTACAGCGGCTGGGGAAGGAGTGGTGGAGGAGGAATATATGTGTTGAATAGAGTAAGCCAATGATATGCAGTCAAGGTTGATAATTGAATAATGTGGAGGTGATACTCACAAATGGTACTAAATGAGGAGGCTGACAGTATCAGGCTGTTAAAGTTAGATGCTCACATAAAAAATGTTAAGTAGGTAAAAGATTGGGAAGAATAGTGTTACGAATGGTAAGCCTGAAGTGCATGTTTTTAATTTGCAATTTAATAGTGTTTGAGGGCTTAGGGATTACCAAGAAATTGTACTCTTCCTTTAAGAAATTATAGCGCACCGCTTTTGTGTCACAATTAGTTTTCTGTTGAAAGGGGTGGACTCATGGTAGGAACCCTTCATAATAGTCAACTGTGGGATTGAACCCACTTTAGTCACCTGCTGATGCGTGTTCTCTACTGCTGAGATATCGCAGTCCCTCTCTCAAGTAATCAAGTAATGAATCAAGTAATCAATTGAAAGATTTTTATATGTTTATGGTATTAAGTTTTCCTTCATTTGTTTTTACAGTTCATGAGAATTCGAGAAATAAGGAACAAACTGATAGTGATGCTGGGTCTTCAGGTAGCCAAGGTACTTCATTTTTTAAATGTTCAATTAGCTGATAGAGGTCATAACTATGTTTGCATATAAATATAAAAATGCACATAGGAAAAAGCAACAATGATTTAATTTTTTTCTCTCTCTCTGTATGTGTGTGTATGTTGCTGTAATGTGGTTAAATTGTTAGAGGATAAAATAAGAAATGATGATTGTTAAAAAGTGATGTAAGTTGATACTTCTGTAGTTGGATCGGCTTTTATATTAGAGTAAGATTTGATATGTAAACTCATTGAATTAAAACCCTTTTTTGTACCATTTTGTAAAAATTAATTTTTTTGTTCCATCTTCTCTTTTTCGATTTCCTCACCAAATTTCCTCACTTGCTTGACCCAACTGGTGCACAGTCATTGAATTATTCCATCTGGGCTTGTTGCTTGGCTAATAATAATATTAAATACACTATGAAAATGAGAAAAAGATTAGATATTGAATGCCGGGAATAGTAATGTTTATGTTGATTGTAGACGACCTGGTATAAATAGAACAAAGAAATGCTGCTGTAGTATACCTCAAAATATATAAAAATGTATAAAATTTTATTAGTATAAAATCTTTGTGCTGTCAATTGGTATAAGGTCTCCAATCTAAAATTTATTATTGCTATACTTACAGAGTCCTCTTTATTCCAGGTGTTGTAAAATATGGTGGCTCTCTCGTCGATATTGGAAAGTTAATACAACAACTAGAAAAATCAGAAAATGCCAGAAACAGTACAGAAGAGAAGCTAAGAGAATTACAGAAAGAACTCAGTAGGTATTTCTATTCTAATGGCTGTTTTAACTTTTATTGCTTAGTAATATTCAGTATCATCATCAAATAAGGTTGGCCACAGCAGATCTGTCGTCTCCGCATGGCCTCATCCTCTTCATACTCCTTTGTCACACCACACCCTCATATCCCTCCTCACCACATCTATAAACCTTCTCCAGCATCCTTTTAGAAACATACCAATCATCCCTCCATTGCACACGCCTAAACCTTCTCCGTCTCGCCTTTGCCATGTCCCAAAACCATCTTACCTGCACTGTCCCTCTAATAATTCAATATGAATTATTTCAAAACTGGCAATCTGTAATTCAGATCATATAAGCTTATAGATAAGTTGTTTGGATGTGATATATTACTTAATTACATTTGTTATTGTTCTTTATTTAATTATTCCAGCAACAGTACTGTTTTCTGGCATAGTTGTTCTATTAATGTCACACATATTGCAGTTGTATAAATTTATTTTAAGAATATTTCTTGGTAAGGATATAAACTAGGATTTCCAATCGTAAGATTATTAGTTACATTGTTTAATCTATATCTGGAGGTGAGGACGAAAAAATAAGACTGATCATGGCTGAGGACTCTTGCCCACTTATCCTGTGGATGACCCAAGCAGGATGGTGGTGGTGAATTGTGGCAGCCCTTAATGCCCCAAAGAGCTAAGAGGAGTGATCGAGGTATATTAGCCTCTGATGAATGTTGGTGCTTTCACCCATCGACTCCCCTTACAAGGGAAAACGTAATCATTGTGCTGTATGTACGTGTAGGTAGGTTACAAAGGAAGAAATTATATTGTCGTGTATTTTCAGTGACCACTAAGGAGGAAGCAAAGAAATCTCATGAAAAATGCGTGAAGCTGAATAAGGAAGTTAAGGCTTCTAATTCCAGTCTTAAGACAATGGAAGAAGAACTACAAAAGGCCATTGTGAGTATCACTTTTTGTGATGTATTGAGTATGGTACTATTGTATCTCATTTTTGTTGGATATTGAACTTTTGAATATTAGTTTTTGTGGAATAGTATACCTAGTTTCAAGTTTATATAGTTATTATTTGAAGTTTTGTGTCACCATTGATCCCAATATGGGGATAGATACAGACAAGTTGAACCTGGGGAATTAAGGCTGGATGCCCTTCCAAACACCTCGACTTGAGCTCAATTGTGGTTCTGTTGCCTCCTGAGTCAAGTGCTCTGAACACTGCGCTTCTGAAATCCCCAACTAGGATCGATCAATATTTGTGGAATATTGGACTTATTACTGCAGTGTCCCTTTTGTGCAAGATATCGAAACTTGTGGGTATCAATTTGTATGGAATGTTGACCTTGGTACAGCGACATTATGGTGCAGTGGTAACGTCTGGGGCTGGTAATATACTGGCTACAGCTTTTATCCTGGCCAGGGGTTGGATTAACTTTCACCGTCTTATGTTGTTACCGATTAAATTGGGCATATTATTGGGGGTGGTCGTTGATTTTCTGTAGGTCTACTTGTTTATTCTGCCATTGCCTGAGGATCACTGGGTTCATGTGATTGGAGAGGGGGTTTGTGCTCTGGCTATGTGGTAGGTGTATAGTTGGGTTTTAGTGCTATCACTGTCCCTTGTCTCAGGCTTTCAGTAGAGACCATCAACCTTAACCTATGAAATTTTTTTTTTTTCAGGAGGACAATAACGTATATCAGAGAGCTCTGAATCAAATCAAATCTGTGATAAAACCTCTTGTTGCTGGAGTTGATCTGGACGAAGAAGACATCCAATTAAAATTGAAAGTAGAACCTAAGGAAAATGGAACTGTTGGTTGATTATGGCCTGATGAGGGTTTTTATTTGTTCCCCAAGGTAGCATTATGAATTTTCAAATGTAGGCGATGTTAAAACTCCAGGATTATTCTTTCCCACTTGATAATTGTTTTATATTGAAAATTCAATAAGGAATACACTGCCTTTACTTTTTATTAGTTGGCTAAAATACATACCGTAAATTGTAGCTTACAAATTGATTAGACATAAGCCAACCTCAAAAAATCTGAGATTGAGCAAACCTACTTTATAAGACAATCCTCCAACATATAGGGTACCAGTAGGCCAAAACTTAGGCCTAGGTGAGACTACGCTATATTACTTCGTAACTTATGGCAATAGATCATATTGTTTACATTGAGGCTATCGTAAAAGTTAGACCAGAGAGTACTGAGGGGCTTTGGACATCTGGAAATCATGAATGATGAATAACTAGCAAAGAATCTGGAGTGCAGAAGTAATTGGAATAAGGTCATAAGGAAGACACAAATTGAGATGGATGGATGGGACGAAAAGAACATTGGATGCATATGATATCACTGGAGCCGGGAAGAGATAGGAATGAATTGAGAGAGATTGTTAATAAGTGACATGGTTCAAAGGGATTTCTCACACCTGCTAGCATGGTAAACTTGGATGGGTGGATGTAGGGGGATTTCCATGATATCGAGCCGTGAGGGTAAACGAGTCGTTTCCCTTGGGCCTTATGGCAGAAGAACTTTACCCACTTACCCAGTGGATGACCCCAAGCATTGTTGGGGGGGGGATGTGGCTGTCCTTAATCCCCAAGGAACTAAGTGGAGTAACCGAGATACATATGGTATTGGTGAATGTGTACTTTGATTATGCCGCCATCCTTGCAAATGGGACTGCAGTGACTGTTTATGTGTTACTGTAATGCCTTTCTGTATGTGTTACAGTATTTGATAAATAAACTTTAAACTTGATAGAGACATTGTACCAATATAGGAAACAAAATTCGTCATCTAATAAATTTTCAACACTTATTAAAATACTAATAGAATACACATCATAGTGTCTTAATAATACTGTTATGTACCATATGTTATTGTACAATACTACGAAGACTGGATAATTACCCTTTAGATTAATTTGCCCTCTAGGATATATGCCCCTTGGAACGATTACCTCCTAGGACAATTACTTTCTATGAAATTAACCCCTTCAGTTTTTAATAATGCGGACTATAGTGAATTTAATTTTAAATGCCTCATATCTTGCTCATTTTGAACAATGGCTATGTCAAAACCAAACCTATTCTAACCTTACCTATCAACTAAACCTAAAGGAATATTATCAAGGGCACAAGGGTCTCCTTTAGAATTAAGAGTTCGGGGCATTCGTCCGAGGGGCAGTACGACACACCCGCCTTGTGATCAGTGACGTAAAGAAGTTGCTAATGACAACAACCTCACATAGCCACTATGGGTTACAGGGTTAAAAGTTCTAAAATTAATTTATCTTGGAAAAGTTTTTATCTGTCAGTGAAACCCCTTCAGAGCAAATTTTTTTTTTCTTTAAGCTATAATTGTAGGTGTGTGACTGGCCACTTTGGTTCAGTGGTGCTACTGTGTATGTTTACATTAGTGTATCAACTGATTATATTACATTTACTTTTGTTGAGCCATTAAATATATTCACCAATTACAAGTTTTAATGGGGGTATATTTGCAGCATCCTTCTGGAGCTAGGGTAAGTGGTATGTTCAATGCTTGTTGGGAGTGTCTGCCCCTCTTTTAAGTTCATCACTCAGTGGTCAAGGTTCGAATTTTGTCAGTCCCGAATGGTTTACAGATAATTGCCCTTAGGACAGTAAGCCCTAACTTAATGAAAAAGCGGATAATTGCCTATTGTAAATCTTCTTCGTCTACATCTTTACCCACTTTTATGTGGGGTCGATGTTTCTGGCCAGTGTTCCCGATATGTTTCTGTCCCATACCCCATCACCCATCAAACCTTTAGACCTCAGGTCATTATTAATGCAATCCATCCACCTATGCTTTGGTCTCCCCCTCCCTCTCCTACCCTGTATATCCATTTCCATCACCCTCCTCCCAATGTACTATTCATCCCTCCTAACGACATGACCATACCATCTTAGTCTACTTTCTTGTATCTTATCTGATATTTCTCTAACTTTTGAGGTACCTCTAATTACCTCGTTTCTGATCTTATCACTTCTTGTCACCCCACACATCCATCTCAACATCCTCATCTCTGCCACATCCAGTTTTTTCTCTTGTGTCTTCTTTATTGCCCATGTCTCTGCTCCATACATCATCGCAGGTCTCACAACTGTCTTATGCACTTTACCCCTCAACTTAATCCCTATTCTCCTGTCGCACAGCACCCCAGACACTTTCTTCCAGTTCTTCCATCCCGCTTGTATTCTGTGGGTTATTTCTGACTCTAGGTCACCATCTTCTGCCTATTGTAAATATGAAAGTTAAATATTTAATTAAGAAATAAAAGTTCAATGTAAACATTATAACATGTTTATTTAGGGGCCATTTGTCTGAAGGGGCAAATGGCATAGGTGCAATTGTCTTGCCTCCCTGCTGAATCTTTCAACCCCTAGAGATGAAATAATTTTTTGGTTTAGTTTTATGCACCCCTAAAATTTGTGGAAAACAAATTTTCTCTTAGGTTATGGTGTGTTTAGAATTAATCTGATTTTGTTTTTCTTTTCGGAACTCTTTATCTTTTGTGTCAGGGCCATTTTGTGGGCAGTTCTAGGTACTTAAATAACTTAATATAGCTAACCTAAACTACCCTAAAAGCCTTACATACCTTAATAGGGTGACTTTAGGTGTTTATAGAACTGTGCAGTACAATTCAAGAATTGGTGGTAACTGATTTCTCGAGTAGGCTCTGGAAGGGTTGCATAAAACGAATCTCAATATTTTATGGCTTAAAAAGTTAACTTGTAAGCTGCAATTTTCAGTACATAATTATTAAGTGTTTTTGATAATTTTGCAAAGGTTTGCAATTAAAAAATAACAGGGGGTCCTCGACCTACGTTGCAGTTCCATTCCTCAAGACGTCCCATAACCTAATTTTCTGCATAAGTCAGAACACCTAAATAAGATCTTACGTCACCCACCTATGCTAACGCATTAGTAAAGCTTCTCCCTTTCCGAGCTATTCAATATCTTCATTTCACTTCCATGGTGATGGCTTCTCTTTTTTCCAATGAACTGCCATCAGAAGAATCTTGTTTAAACTTAGGAGATATACTACAGGCCAAAAATTATAAAAAAAGAAGCAAAATTATTAATGGGAGATGCATCGTAACTTCAAAACATCGTAGGTCGAGAACCTCGTAAACCGAGGACCCCCTGTATATACCATATGCATAAAAATCATGTTTAGTATATTTCTTGTATTCAAAATTGGCTTTGAAATTGTTCAGCTGTGTGATGTAGAATGTGTGTCAAACTTACAGATTGTAAATGGATCAGATTAGCAGAAATCTATAGCATTGTAAGATATGCTTTAAGAAATGGGTATAATTTAAATGAAAGGAAATTACACTTACCCACAAGAAAATGACCGAGAAGTGTGCTTGGCAATTTCTCTGATTACCATTGGCATATACTACTGGTAGTTTCTTTGTACTTATAATGTAAATGCAAAGCAACACACGATCAACTCAGGTTATACAGTGTTAGACTGATCCTTTATTCTACCAAAATTCTTTATTTCAAATATATTTACATAAAGTTTTACTTGTTATTTTGGATGTTGTAAAGAAGAGGAACCCCCAGGTGCTCTAGGGTTATTCATATTGACAATGCAAGTTGCCTAACCTAACCACGGGGTTATTTAAGTTTCATGAGGTTATGGGGGTTACACATCTTTACAAGATCTGATATTTTTAAATCATTAAATTAAAAAAATACTGAATGCATACTTGCAATTATAGACAAAAGATTTTTAATTACTTTGCATGCTAGTAATTGCAATACTTCCACTTAATTTATTAAATACCACAATTATTGCTTGACTATAACATTGCTACAATGTTTGCAAGGCAGAGACGTACCAAGTGTGGTTGTTAGTCAAGTGTTAAAGCCTTAATCTTCCAATTATCAACCTCCCAAGTCACTTTCTCACTGTTTATCCTCCTGTGAGTTACTCTTGTAATGAGATCTTCATTTTTTAGCTATTCTTGAGTTTGGATAGCAATTAGAACCTCATGTTGTAGCTATTTTTGAGCCCGGATAGCAAGTAGAACCTCATTTTGTAAGCTATTCTTGAGCCTGAATAGCAATAGACCCATGGTTTGATCATCTTAACTAAGAGAACGTGGAGAATATCCTTGCTCTGCAGTCATTGCTCAATAGCATTTATTAATGATTATGGCTTTGACTGTGGGGTAAAGAGCATTAAAATGATTCTTATGACTTTCTGTATTGATCCTGTGGTTACTAAATTACTGTTCTATACACCTGAACTGAACTGAACAGTAGCTGTAGTACTTATATTTAAGAAGTTAAATATATCCAATCGTCATTTTTTCAGACAAATATATATTGCTATTTTTTATTTTTGGAAGTTTTATTTCCCTCTTGGAAGAAATAACTTGTAACTGTGGAGATGGATATATAGGAGGGTTATGAATATGGAAGTGGAGAGAAGGAGAGGAATTGGGATACCTAAGTTTCGATGGAAGGAAAATATATTTAATGATATGTTGGATAATAGACTTAGGAAACAGGATATACGAAGCAGGAAAGATGGAAAAGACTAGCAAGAAATAGTGACCCCATACGGAAATGGGTCAAAGCTAATGACAAAGGAGAAGCTCGTATCTGACTGTTTTATACTTGTCTTAATTTTCTTTCCTCGTCAGAACCTGTGGTACAGTCGTTATTAAATGTAGTTGAGAAAAGGAAAAATGAAGTACAGTACTGTAAAGTGAGCAGAGTAAGACACTGTATTAGTATTAAAATAGGAAAAGCTAATTGAGAGAGTGGAAATGAAATTACATAATTGCTATGGACATCTAAGATGCATGAATAAGAGTAATAAGGAAGAGGGGCAAGAATACATCCTCTGTGTACTTTATCATAGTGAAAAAGTTGACTGTTTAAGACAGAGCTCAGGAACTGAGAATCTCCTCAATATTATCTTCCCACAAAGAGGCAAGTCTTTAGCATAAACTATTCACCCCCCTTTTAAAGGGAATTGTGGCTTTTGAATATAGATAAAGAAGATTTCTCGAACTGGTCTAATAAGCATTTGAGCTAGATATCTACCAAGATGGAGATGGAGGTAAGGGGTGTGAAGTTCCTAAACATTCAGGAGGGCGAGAAGCATGCAAAAGGTAGGATGAAAAGGACAAAAGTGATAACTTCACATGATATTACCGAGCGACATCAGGCTTATAAGATTGTGATAGGGTAAATTTGGTAAGCTTGAGGCCTAGTTTTGGATATGTTTAAACAGGACCTTGATTTTGTAGACTGCATGTTCGACTTCTGGTGAATGTAATGTGCTTTGACTCGGCCATTCCCCTTACAAGGGGAATTGATGCTATTGTTATATGTTATATTTGTTGTTGAAAATGTGTGTGCATGAACAAGCTAATTATTGTGTTCAGAAAAGTGGAAACTTGTAATATTACCTGCTGAATTGCTGTTATTTCTTTGTTATGTCATTCTGCTGTATATTTGGCAAGACAAGGGTATGTAAGAAACAAATGATTAATTTGTTTTAAGTAGTGTTGATCCTGTTAGCTTCTTTGGACTATGGCATCACGCTTGGATTGCAAATTTATCATTATTATATCATATGTACTACAAGAATACCAGTAATAAAGGTAAGGCCAATCATGCTGTAGCAATTTACATTTTTTTTAAATGAAGACTGCCATAGTGTAGTGGTAGGATGCCCAGCTCAGGAGGTGATGGACCAGAACTAAAACCAATGGTGGGGTGATAGGGAGTGCATCCAGTCTTAATTCCCAGTTTCAATCCATCTGTGTCCACCTCCATATGGAGACTAATAGTGGCAAATAAAACATTAAAATACATGTTGATCCCGCTAGTGTCTCTGGACTATGGTATCATGTTTGGATAGTAAGTGTATCACATTTACAAAAATAATACTAATAATAAAGGCAAGTTCTTATATCCATTTAAAGAAGCAACACAAACTTAGTATTTTGCATTTAGTGTGTAAAAGATGCTGATCACAATACATAGAATTGGCCAGGACAGTTTATTGTCAAATCTATCTTCAATTACAGCTTTCTTCCTATGCGTACATCTCTCAAATATTCTGGCGTAAATCGTTATGTATATTTATCCCTTCTCATCTGACAAAGCATAGCACTCCCCGTTTTTCTCTCTCTCTTTATTTTCTTAAATGTTTTCTTGGTGCCACGGCCCATTGAGGATAATTTTCTTTGACTGTTTGGTATTACACTCTTAATAAAAATCAATACACAAAGGTTGTCATCCCTCGTATGAGAACGATTGCCAAGTCAAAGAACAACGTTGACTTTTAGTTAATTCTGTTGCATATAGTTGATTTCCACAAGGCGGTGGTATTCTAGTTCCCTGTCCTAGGAGATAGAATGACAATGGGGCGGCAGTCTTGTTCCCTGCACTAGGAGATAATATGAAGTATGTGATACCTTCTCTTGTTGGGAAGGTATCAGGACAATCTGTGTAGCTTACATATTTTATTGGACTTAGAAAAGGATGAAAGACTACATGTCACTCTAGAAATACTTTATCGACTATCAAAACGAGTAATACAAGTGCTTTTTTCACCTAACATAGATAAAATGGAGATTGTTGGGTGGAAAAATATATATTTTCTAAACTCCTTGTGAATATGGAGCTTAGAAACCATTGCCTACAAAGCCTGTAAAACAGATCATAATTTTGAACGCTAAGTTTCATCTCTTTTTGGAGAGCAGCTCCAATGGAGAGTTAGTCTATTGATGAAATACAAGGAGACAAAGAGAAAAAGGGATGATTAGAAATATGAACCATTTTATGAGTCGCAGCTCATCCCCATTTGCCCAGGGAGATTGACACAGACATGTTGGAGCTTCGGGATTAAGACTGGATGCCCCTCTTAACACCCTGGTGTGGGCTCGAAACCAGGACTCGCTAGCTGTACAGTACTACTATGCAACACCAGGCCCATATTGACTGACTGGAAATACTCATGTCATATAGAGCAACTAAAAGAGGTATTTATTTTTTCCAATTAAATTACTGTCTGTCGGTGAAGACTGAAGTCACTTTGATAGGTGATTTCACAAGCAAGCGCATATTAAATAGATATTGCATAAATAATTCTAGTAATCATACATAATTTCTGTTGCTATTAAAAGCCACTCACTGAGTATAAAATTATGACAGATGGTTTGTGCATAGGTGAGGAGGGATAAGGGGTATTTTAGGAGATGGATGCTCAGGATGGCAGGAGGGGGAGAGGTATGTTAAAGAGGAGGCTCATGGATGTGGTGAGAGAAGACATAAAGGTGTGTGGTGTGATGGAGGACACAAGGGCTAGAGTGATACAGAAATAATTGATCTGCTTTGGCAACCACTGATGGGAGAAGCCAAGAGATTTGATGATAAGAATGATTTAAGTATATCAGAGAACCTTACTTCTCTGACAGGTGGATATCAAACTACTGTATTCTGTAACCTATGTAATGTCATATTTACTAATTTTTAGGTATACATCTATCACTAAGAAAATACTGATACAGAAAGATAAGCCTTTGCTTTACTAAAATATGATACCTATGTAATGAAATAAATAATAATGACATAATGATCTAAACACAATTGAACAGCAACTTGAAATATTGAGACTATAGTACAGTATACTGGAAACTGCAGTTGTCGCATTGAGAACATCAGAATGAAAAATTGCAGTAGTGATCATTTGCCTCATTGTTATGCAATGGAAGTAAATCTATCTTGTTCACAAATGAAATACCTGCTAACTCTGCATTCTTCATCAGTTGCAATGAATTCAAATTTATTACCTGGGTTGAAGGCCATACAGTTGCAAGACCGATTTTTGTCAGGCTCACCTGGTGCCCAAATTGTAGAGTTCAGAGCTAAAGGTCTTCCATCAACCCAAGTCCATACACCTTCTTGATCTAAGTCCGAGGCTCCCATCCAGTAGGTGTAGGTACGGCTTACTAAGAGTGAATATAGATAATTATTGTGCTTAACTTTAATACAGTTTATATTTCAAATGGTATGATTGTTTTTGACTGTGAAGAAAAAAATGGATGCAACGGAATACTTTAGTGCTTACGAGTATATTCATCCACTCATCTTCAGAGGTAACTAGATATAAGTAGATAAATATACATGTAAGTATATACTTGTTTCCTGTTTTCCCTTTGTAATCAAAGTTATTATAATTACAGATCATGCGTCATGTGCTTCTTATGAACCGGATTCTTTAAATTGTATGTAATTGAATTTGAATTTTTGGTAAACTCCAATAAGAGTTGTGCTCCAAATGAAAATCTATTTTAGTTTTCTTACAGAAAAAAGAAAAAAACTATGTATGGTACATAACTAAAATAATAATACTTATAACATATTTTAACGTTTTTGAATTTTTGAAAGGATTTATAAAAAGTCCAATAAAGATAATGCATTCTATGAATCATTCCATTAGAAATAAACTCTTAATAGGTAAAATACAGATTTTGATTTTAAAACATAAAATGGCACATCTCTAAAATTCTGTCAGTAAAAGAATTATATAAACTGGCTGAATATATTTAGTTGGACAAGTAAAAAAGATATTAGAAATAAAATAAAAGTCAATATATATTCTTACATCGTTGTTGTCCTATGAAATGTCTGAAGTCATCATTGGATAGTGGGGCTGCCAAATCTCCTTGTATACTTCTACAATAGTTTCGAGCTTGCATCCAGTTTAAACGTCTGTTGCTCTGAAGGTGAAAACAACTGTTCCCACAGCGGGTGTAAGGATATACACACAAACCTGAAGCGCAAAGAAATATATTTTAACAATCTCAGCGATTAATTACAGTGTATTGCAGGGGTTGAGTTTCCATTAGAACAAAATATGCCGCCTCTATGTTAATCTAAGAAAGCGGAAGTAACGTTCAACAACATATATCAGTATATAGACAGAAAAATGAGCCGTCGAATTTCCCTTTAATAGATTTTATTTTTCTACTATTGATCACCCTAGGAACATAGTCATGTTTATCTCTTCATTGCCCTGGAAAACGTACTTTCCGGTTTTTCAATTTTCTCCTCTGCCTTATATTTTTAAGATCGCTATGTTACAGTGGACATTAAGTAGCTTAGATGTAAATATAAACCCTACAGAATATATTAAATGGCAAATATGAAATGTCTACTGAAGAAGAATATTTGCCTCGATGGGAGATGTGTCTCTCTTTACCCTCTTCAACCCAGATATCTAAAGCATAGTGTACCATCAAGACTTGTGTAAATTTTGCAGTCATCTCTGATGTTCCTGCCTTACAACATAGCTACAGAGATTCCCTTTCTTCACATTATATATATATATATATATATATATATATATATATATATATATATATATATATATATATATATATATATATATATATATATATATATATATATATATATATATATAGAGTATGCCATAAAATAAATATATTAGAGAATTCTACAAGCGTTTTTAATTTTTATTTCTGAAATTCTTAATACCTTGCATGAGAATACTCCCTGTAGAACCATTGAGAAAAGTTAGCGTAGTGTTGTTTATCCACATAGTTTGCCATTCCGTTTGCAGATTATTCATGCTTTCCTTTATTTTGTTGACATCTCGCCTTATTGTGTTCAGATCTCGAAGTGAGCCTTCCACCTCTCCAAGGCGATTAGTAAATTTTGTTTCGGGTTGGGTTTGTCGCTTATTTTCTTGTCCTTGTTCAAAGTTCCTTTTCAATTCGTCTAGAATGACCTTGTGTTCTAGCTGAGTTTTCTCGAGAGTTAGAATGGACGTACGTAGGTCTTCCATAGGACACTGACACGTGTTATTTTGAGTAATTATTGGAGGTGAATTGGAAGACTTTTCTTGCATGGTCAGGACTTGTGAGATAGCTGTTGCTGCCGTGACATTTGAACGAATGTCCTTAAGTTCTTCTTCAATATTCTTTACTTTATCATTAATACTCGTTGATTTTATTGCTGAGTAAAGTAATATCAGAGGTTTCATTATCATTGCCACTCTCTTTAAACATCAATGGCTCTTCGAAGCTACTGGAGAAATCTCTTTGACTAACTGTAAATCGCAAATCTTCAACTGACCTTTGAAATTCCTCTATATGTGTATCAACATCACTCGCTTTATTTTCTAATTGCTCGAGTTTTTCCATGGCTGTTTTTAACTGGTCTCCTTGATTTATCACCAAAAGTTTCAAGGTGGAGAATGTTTCCAACACCAAATTCACTTTCGCATCTGTAAATTCGCGGTAACTTTCGATATCATCGGCCATCGTATCAATGGATGTTTTAGTTTCCTGGACAAGAGTTGCGAGCTTTTGCTGTTCGACCTGCTGTTGAAAAAGTTGATTATTGTCTGCAGTTTCTTTCATAAGCATATCTCGAATATCTAGGAGCAGGGTAGCTGAAAGGTTTTCATTGGCCATATCTGAGGGAGTACTTGATTCCTCACTCGTGTTTCCCGGAGTGTCGTTGTTTAACTTTGTTGGTGGCCCGTCATCAGGAGCATGGTCGGTGCTTAATAATTGCTTCTTTGCTCCTCTTTCGAGTTTTATTGTTTGAACATCATAAGGATATATTGCCAGGTAAGAAAAAAAGAACACTAACGCGTTCACAGAGAGTATTTTCCCCATTATTCAAAAGTGCAATGGCAGGCTTTCAATTGACGTTCTTTTTATGAATATTTCAATAGAGTTTTAAGTTGTTTTATATTGAGATATTCAATGTATAATATGAAGCACATAAATTCTTTATTTCCTTTATGATCAGTATTATGACTTCTTTTACATTAATTATTTTTTTCTGTTTAGAAGAAGAATTCATAAAGAATTCTGATAATAAATTTTGATCACTGTATTCGGGACAATTTTATTTTATTTATTTATTTTTTGCCACGATACCTTGCTTAGTAAGAATGAGAAAACTTGTACACAGTACGCACTGTAAGTGGCTCACATACAACGTGCAAGTAAGTTAGATTTTTCACCAGCGAAAACGTTGGGGCCTTGGAGTGCGAAGCGAAAGCTACGAGGAGCGAGGGAGAAGTGAGTGAAACTTCTTTAGTTAGGGTTCTTCTTAGCTCGCCCTCGACTCCCTTGAGAAGTAGGGCATGGGGTGACCTAGTCCTTACGAGTACCCACAACTCAGGGCATAACGAGAAAGTGTTAGAGAGAGAGAGAGAGAGAGAGAGAGAGAGAGAGAGAGAGAGAGAGAGAGAGAGAGAGAGTACCTGATTGGATATCACAGGTTTGAAAGTATAAAATAGCCAGGCAAAAATAGATCGATCTTTGTATTGTTAATACAAACTGCAAGCTATTATTTAAATAACAGCAAATCAGCAATACCTAAAAAGTGGATACATAATTTTCATGAAAAGTAAATTTTTATGGTAGGTTTTACATTTTAATTTTTATTTGTCACTGTTACTCTCCATTGGGGGGTAGACACGGACTGAAGCTGGGGAATTAAGGTACTGTGCCATTCCTTTAGAGTCGCCGTGGGCCCGGCTCGAACGGGGATCCGTCATCTATTGAGTCGAGATTTCTAGAGTTTCAGCTGTTTACTGGGGAGGTTACTGCTGTGGCTGGTCACCACAGTGGGGGTTGGGGCCTGTGCCGGCTGGCGACCGCCCTGTGGGTCCTCCATGACCCGTCCCACCCATCCGTGGGTGGAGAATCAAAAACATACACATATACCGCCGTGCTAAGGCGTTCCTATTCTTTATTATAGTTAACCTCTAAAATTATGAGAAAGAATCTGAAAGAAAGAGAGAACTTAATATTTCGGAGTACAATACCCTCATTGTTCTTTTTTTTTTTTTATGTCGGCTACCCCCCAAATGGGGAAGACAGCCAAGGTAGATAGTAGCTAGATAGACAACTTTCCTAAATCACAGTTACCCAAAAGTAAAGGAGATTAAAAAAAAGGATCAACTGAAGAATCTTCCCCCCAGAGATCAACTGAAGAATCTCTCCCCCCCCCCCGAGTGCCCGGCGTAACAATTTCAGAGAGAAACTAGAGATGGGGAGTGTTGTGACATGTCAGATGGGAAGGGATGTGTTAGGTTAGATTGGGTTAGTTTGGTTAGGTTAGGTTAGGTTTGGTCTATCAACCTTGGAATATATGAATAGTTGGATAAATTTCAATTACAAAATAAAGACCTAACCCAACCTGATCTAACATAATCTAACCAAACCTAAACAGACAGACAGACAGTACTGAAGAATCTCCCCCTAACTCAGATCAACTGAAGAACCTCCCCCTGGGTTGGTCTAGGGGGAGATTCCTCAGTTGATCCAAAAATATAAAGAAATCGAGAACTGCCCTAAAGAAATGCAAAATCATGAAATAGAGTACCCGTAAGTTACAGAATGTAGGCTCTCTAATTAAAATGACAGGTTTATATGAAACAAAGCAATACCATTCCACTGAAAAGTAAACCAATGTTCTCGTTGGTTCAAATTTGGAGAAAGATTAATATCTCGACCTTTGAGCATTCATTCTCGTATTGGAAAACGTATACGAAGCTATCGTTTCCCGTTAGCTTGGGGAAAATAATAGACATAGACTAGGTCGGATCTCTCTTCTTTACATTACTGCTATCAGCTTGAATCTTTTACCCATTTATCCGTTGTACTTCTCGACTTCAAAATTGAGGTCACTCACGTTGAGGTTAACGAAGTCATGTCTCTTTTTCTCACTCAAATATAGATTTTTATTTCCCTTAAGTATTATTTTTCTACTGATATACTACACTGTTCAGACGTAAAAAGCAATACTCTTTCTAATAACTTAAATCGTTTACAATTTATCTAACAAAAAAGGAGGATAACCTCTTCTCCGTCAATTCTATTTAAATATAGGTTAGAAAAGTTAGGTTAATGAGGGCGTAAGTATTTCTGAAGACACGGAGAGTGGTAACATCTTTTTCCCTTATCATTAAAATGCTTTAAATATGAACTCATACATGTAGTAATGCGTAACGGTCTATTTTAGTGTTTATAGGTCCCACCGCGGGTCTTTAAGAAGAATATCCAGGTCTAATTCTCTATTTCTGATGTCTGTGTCTACTACAATTTGAATGGGGACTAATTATGACATTAATGGATGCGATCACTTGGAATATTCGAGGGTACAACCAGGCAAAAATTGCTGATACTTAGGCCTTGGAAAATGTCCTAGTACATAGACTACCATTTTTCATTTACAAAATGTTTTTGTCGTGGGTAAAGTCTTGTGTTCGTGGTTGCAAACATATAAAACAAACATAATGACAAATGTTGTCAATGGGAAAATGGAAAAAAGAATATAGGCGAAATTTTGATATCGAGACTATCAGTATCAGCATAAATTCTTTTAAATTATAGGCAGTGTCGGAGTTGTAAGCTTAATAAATATATCTCGGTTCTACACCTCTAAAGCAGTTTAGATTAACTTAATTTAACTTCCACATACTTAAAAACTGATCAAGCAATAAGAATTTCTCCCTTTTATGCTGGAATGGGTTAATGTTCACTAGATCCGATGAAAAATGTGTCCTTTATGATTGTATTAGAAAGAATATTGCCTTTTATATCCTAAACAGTATAGTATATCAGTAGAAAAGTAATATCTATATTTGAGTGAGAAAGGAGACACACTTGCTGAGACTTTGTTCACGTTGATAAATTAATAGACAAGGCGCTAATTGCTATTATAAAGTCTATAAAGATTGTCAGACCGACATTATGTGGGTGAGATACCAGTTTATTTTAATCATTTAGACTTCTAAAGACATTTAATTCGTAAATTAATTACCATTTAATGTCAGCTACCTCCAACTGGGAAAGACAGCCTTGGTAGATAGATAGATGGATGTTGGCTTGACAGTATCTGCAAGCTGTATTGTTCTATATCTAAGTATATTAAACTTTAAATAAATTGTATTTAAACTGTAAATTGCTAGTAATGTATTAATTTTATTTCTTAGTAAATAATGCGTGAGCGTAACGGCTATTTTTATTTTAAAATCTTATCGGTTAATATTACTGTTCCCACCTAAATAATAAATCCTGCAGAGGTCATTCAATCATACTTGCGTGAGTTTTGTGCATTTTGATTGGATAGAAACAGTGTCGCCTACCAATCAAACAAAATGGGGCGGAGCTTAGCAAAAGCTATATAAGTCCCGCCTGACACATAATGTGAGATAATTCGAGAGCGAGCATCATGCCGAAGAAAGCTGAGAAATCTACTGCGACCAAAAGGCGCCCACCATCTTCAGGGTACACACTCATCCCCTACATCAGGAAGGTGCTGAAGACGGTTCATCCTGATATGACCATCTCACGGAAGTCACTTGAGATCCTTGATGACTTCATGAAAGATATGTTCATCTTACTGGCCAAGGAAGCCTCCAAGTTGGCCAAGACAAACACCCGAAGGACAACACTCAGTCCTTGGGACGTGGAGGCCGCTGTGAGGCTGAACATGAAGGGAGAACTGGCTCTTCATGCTATGTCAGAAGCCACAAAGGCCTACAAAAGATATCTAAGTAACAAGTAGGTCGAACAACAAGGCTAATGTCGTATATGAGAGGAATAATGTGCTCTCATCATAGGCCTTAAAGGGATAATTCCATCTATCCCGGCTCCTTTTAGGAGCCAAAATTCATGTTATAAAAGGAACTGTTGACAGAATAACAGAAGCAATATATATATATATATATATATATATATATATATATATATATATATATATATATATATATATATATATATATATATATATATATATATATATATATATATATATATATATATATATATATATATAAAAGCTCCTACACCAAGCTATCCTTCCCAAATCAAACATATTTTTGAATCTAAACTAGATTTTTTTTTTTACACATCTGACTTGCTTCACCAGTAAAGTCAAAATAAAAGAAATAAAAACTTGGAGATTCCCTATTTGGGCCAAGTAAATATCATCTTAGATTTTTGTTTAAACTTGAAATATCGTATAATCCATGACAAGATTATGCAACACAAGGCCTGCTCTTTAAGAAAAAAAAAATTATTTTACTGTTAACTACAGTATATTCAAATTGCTAAGCAATTCATGGATACATTTAATTTTAATAACTTAAAGAATCTATACTAGGCCTATGATTACAAATGTATAATTTGTGATTCATTAAAATAGTTTAACTGTATTTTCATAATATAAATACATAGGGAGACCAAGCGCACATCAAATTTACATTCAACACCACCATGTTTATTATAATAAACTCCAAAACATCTCTTTTTATTCTTTCTTTTTTCTATAGCATGCGAGAATTACATAGCACTCAACTGTTTTTTTGTGAGAGGTTAGATATCATGTAAAAATTTCAACTGAAAAATTTCCAAAAAATTACATTAACCCAACAGAAAAATACCCAAAACCAAATAATCCAAAGCAATCTCCAAAACCAAATTGAAAAAGCTAGACCTATTATTGAATTTGCTTCGAATCTAACGTCTCTGAACAAAATAAAATTTCTTACTCATGATGTTTACGAAAGAGGAAAAGAAATCTTAGCTGAATATTGTTTGCCGTTTTATGTCGCAATTAATCCCCATTATAATGGGGGTGGACACATAAATGTTGGCGCTGAGGAATTAACTTCTCAGAATAACCTATTTTGCATTAAATGAATAAATATATTTTCACAGTAATCAATATGCAAGTATATATTCTACCAGCATAAAGAAAATTGACCTAAACTTATTATATTTTGATGTTAACTGAGAAATAAATATGAGATTTTTTAATGGATATAATACTGGGATGGGCAAAGAGAATTGCTCTCATCGGGCCCGGGCACCAAGACACTATTTACGAAAAAGTAGCAGCTTAAGGACAAGAGAGAAATAAAGAGACATACAAACAATAAGAGATGTGCTCAGAGAATAGTCATAAAGACCAAACAATGATAAGATAGATGGCAAAGAGAATCAGAAAAAACATGATGAGTGTTGTGACTTATCAAATGTGAAGGGTTAATAAGAGATGTGTAACGAATATGGCAGAACCGTAATTGGAATATATATATATATATATATATATATATATATATATATATATATATATATATATATATATATATATATATATATATATATATATATATATATATATATATATATATATATATGTGTGTGTGTGTGTGTGTGTGTGTGTGTGTGTGTGTGTGTGTGTGTGTGTGTGAGATTACCTAATTGTGCTTACGGGAAAGAGCCCAAAGCTCGTATCTTCCCGTCTCCTGATCGGTTCCATTTTATACTTAGTGATACTTATCATACCTGTCCTTAAAACTATGGTTTGAGATAGCATTAACTACCTCCTCGCTTAGCGAATTCCAATCATCAACTACTCTTACACTGAAAAAGTATTTCCTTACATCCTGCAAAGAAGTTTTCTTACGAAGCTTCAAACTATGACCTCTATTTCTAGAGCCAGCCATATCAAAATATCGATCCCTATCCACTCTTTCATAACCATGAAGGAAGTTAAAGACTGTTACCATATCCCCTCTCAATCTTCTAGCTTCGAGTGATGGTAAGTCTAATTCCCTCAGCCTCTCATCATAACTGAGATTGCGTATTTCTGGCACCAGTTTCGTGGTATGTCTTTGAACTTTTTCAAGCTTAGCTATGTGCTTTTTCAAGTGTGGATTCCAAAAGGGGGCTGCATATTCGAGTTTTGGCCTCACATAGGTTACATAAATATTTCTGAACATTTCTTTGTCCATGTGCCTGAAGGCTACCCTTACATTTGATAAGAATGCATATACTGCCCTTACTATGCTATTTATATGTATTTCTGGAGACAAAAATCTGCCAGTATGTTTACTCCTAGATCTCTCTCATTTTCTGTCTCTTGAAGTTGTACTCCAGCCACCGAGTAGTCAACCTTGGGCCTTCTTGCACTTGTACCCATTCTCATTACCTTACATTTTGAAGTATTGAATTTCATTAGCCACTTTTCTGACCACTCATGCAGACTATTTAGATCCTCCTGAAGTTATCTACCATTGTTCTCGTTTGTGTGTGTGTGATTACCTAATTGTGATTACCTAATTGTGTTTACGGGAAAGAGCCCAAAGCTCGTGTGTGTGTGTGTGTGTGTGTGTGTGTGTGTGTGTGTGTGTGATTACCTAATTGTGATTACCTAATTGTGTTTACGGGAAAGAGCCCAAAGCTCGTATCTTCCCGTCTCCTGATCGGTTCCATTTTATACTTAGTGATACTTATCATACCTGTCCTTAAAACTATGGATTGAGATAGCATTAACTACCTCCTCGCTTAGCCAATTCCAATTATCAACTACTCTTACACTGAAAAAGTATTTCCTTACATCCTGCGAAGAAGTTTTCTTACGAAGCTTCAAACTATGACCTCTAGTTCTAGAGCCAGCCATGTCAAAATATCGATCCCTATCCACTCTATCATAACCATGAAGGAATTTAAAGACTGTCACCATATCCCCCCCTCACTCTTCTAGCTTCGAGTGATGGTAAGTCTAATTCCCTCAGCCTCTCATCATAACTGAGATTGCGTATTTCTGGCACCAGTTTTTTCAAGTGCGGATTCCAAAAGGGGGCTGCATATTCCAGTTTTGGCCTCACATAGGTTACATAAATATTTCTGAACATTTCCTTGTCCATGTGTGTGTGTGTGTGTGTGTGTGTGTGTGTGTGTGTGTGTGTGTGTGTGTGTGTGTGTGTGTGTGTAGGGAACATTCAGTGACACAGTTAGGAATCAGTTTTTATTAATTTTTAATTGATAATAAATTTAACTAGCATGTAAATAAACACCCATATACGTGCGAGACACAAACTGTCATCAAATCTATGAAAGACAGCGTGTATTCATTCTTAAACATACAAACGAAACACTTTTTGATGTTGTACAAGAATGGTACAACAAAAACGCCATTAATATTAATACACACTAAGAAATATTGCAGTGAGGTAGCATTCTAGTTATATTCTCCAATATGGATGTTAAAGAACTTCCTGTAAAACTAATTTCATGAGTTTTTAAGCCTAATTGAACAGCCACATTTCTCTTATTAAATAATCGTAATGAAAATTACTCTGAGTTTTACATGTAGTAAAAATAACTATTCTTTGGTTTTCTTGAAATATCTGATGCCTACTGTTCCAGAGGAGACGTGGGTCATTGTCTGAAAAAAAGGAAATAAATTAACATGCTTTTGAGATTTCACTCAAGAAGAAAACATTTTTTTTTTTTTTTATGATTGTGACACCAGGACGGGCCAAAAAATAAAATAAAATAAAACAGCCCCCACCGAGCCTGGGCACGAGGAATACATTAAGTAAAAAAGTAACAGAGATGGAGAGTGTAATGACTTGTCAGATATTCAGTGTTGATGTAGGCATAGCAAATAACCGTAACTGAAGGAAGACTTAACATCGAACTGTCCTGGACAGTCCTATCACAGTAAAAGAACATAATGGTTTTGAAATTTCACTCCAGAAAGAAAGCAACTCCCCTAAAAAAAAAAAAAAAAAACACTAAGTTGAATTGTAAATGGTCACTATAGTATGATATATGCATATATATATATATATATATATATATATATATATATATATATATATATATATATATATATATATATATATATATATATATATATATATATATATATATATACTAATTTTTCTCTTTCATCCTATATCCTTCCCCAGAATAATGTCTACATCTGCAAACATAACTCTGTGATAATTATCCAGTTCATGTTCCGGTTTTACGTCACAGACTCCCATTTGCTACTAAGGGCTAGGACGGTTGCCTTCTTGCGAAGAACTTTTTTTGGCAGATGTAATCCTTACTCTGAGTGCATGCCCTTGCTAACCTCAGACCGTGATGGAGCGCGAACCCTCGACCTGACTCTCGACGAAAACTGCACTGCTTAAAGTTACGAATAGAATATATAATAATATAGATATGAAAAAAATATTTTTGCTTATATTATTAGACTTATCAAAAACCTTCGACATTGTAAACCATGAAATTCTTTTAAGTAAGTTCCGGTTCCGGTTTTACGTCACGGACTCCCTTATCAACCAAGGGCTAGGACGGTTGCCTTCTTGCGAAGGACTTGTTTTGGCAGATGTAATCCTTACGCTGAGTGCATGCCTTTGCTAATCTCAGACCGTGGCGGGGCGCGAACCCTCGACCTGACGCCTCAGAGTCGGAGACGCTACCGACTGAGCCACGGCGACTACAAATTCTTTTAAGTAAATGTATTAACTTAAATATTGATCCAAGCTGGTTTAGCGAGTATCTATCTAATCGTAAACAGTCCATACGTCTTAACAACATTATCTCTGTGCCAAAAAGTGTATCATTTGGTGTTCCACAGGGATCAGTACTTGGTCATATCCTCTTCTCCATTTACGTAAATGATCTATCTTCTTTCATTTCTGACTGTCTAGTCGTACAATATGCAGATGACACTCAACTACTCCTTAGTGGTGATATTAATAATCTCCCAGAGCTAACTTTAAGAGCAGAAAACACTCTGTCAAAAATTAAAACCTATTTCCAAGAAATTGGGCTGTTAATTAACGAAAGTAAAACACAGTGCATATTTATTGGTTCAAGGTTCCACATAGCACAAATTCCAGAAAACACAACAATTAATTTTTGCGACAATATTATCACACCTAGCAAAACAGTCAAAAACCTAGGAATTCACTTTGATAACCACATGTTGTTTGATTCCCACATAGATAAAGTATGCAAAAAGGTTACAGGAACATTAATGTACTTATCACGTATAAAAGACAATTTTGAGACTACCACTCGAATAACTGTTGTTGAATCTCTAGCCCTAAGTCACATTAATTACTGCACAACTGTTTGGGGAGCTACCACTAAGACTCAGATAAACAGAATACAGAAGCTTATTAATTTTGCAGCTCGAGTTGCCCTGGGAGGAATAAGAAAATATGACCACATCACACCAGCTTTCAATAAACTTGGGTGGCTGCGGGCAGAAAATAAGGTCGCTTATGCTATTTATGTTTTTGTATTCAAAATTTTGGACCATCATTATCCTAGCTGGCTATTTGATTTAAAAACAGTCAGGGATATAAGGGGAACCAACACAAGACAGAGCAGTGAGCTCTTTATTCACAGAACAAACACAGAAGCAGGTTCAAAGATGATCACTATCAAAGGGCCAACACTCTGGAATAATATTCCAGAGCATCTTAAAAATGCATCCTCCTTCACAGCTTTCAAAGGCAAACTATATAGTTTTCTTTTGGACAAATAGTTGCTGCTCATTAAGAACTAATTATTCTCATTTTAAGGAAACAAATATGGAAATGATGCCGATAATAACGATCCTGTATCTAGTGGCATACTTACTACTTTATTATTAACATTATTGTTAACATTTTTATTACAGCATTATTATTTTCTATGAAAGCTACATTTAATTTAACTATATGTCTAACCCTCTTATTTATTAGTTTAATTACATGTCTACTTATAAGTTACTATTAATGTTGAATAACCATTGTACAAAATGGAAATAAATGTTTGTTTGTTTGTTTGTTTGACGCCTCAGAGTACCTTACCTGTTTCATCCCATCTTCAGTAAATTCTCTCACAACAACTGTATCTCTCTCCGATGGCTCTCCAGTAGGTGTCTGGGTGAGAGTTTTCCCGTTCAAGGAAAATATTACCTTGGGGAAAAAAATGAAGAAAAATAAATTATGCTGTCTTTTGAAATTATAGTGTCTGGGATACATAAAGTATGAATAAAAAGTATCCCTTAAGACTAGCCAACACGAACGTTTCATATATTCTTATCCATTGTAAAAAGGAAGAAAATGTTCTTTCAAAACGTTTTGTAAATAGGAAGCAAATTATGAATGTTCTTTCAAAACGTTTTGTAAATAGGAAGAAAATTATGAATGTTCTTTCAAAACGTTTTCAGGAGCGATTCCCATTGTGCTACCTCAAGTTGATTTTTTTTCTTTGTCTCAGTATTTTCTTACCTTGATATTTCCATCCGGTGTATATATTTCAACTTTCTCATTGAGTCTGAATTGCCAGGTAATTGTCTTGACCAGCAAAATGGTTGTTAATGTCCAGGAATCTCCCTCAATCTTGACCTTGATGGTTGGTTTGGCCTTAGATGCAACTTTTCGCATAATATAATTTGCACCTGCAAAATATGATGATGATGATGGATTCTGTATTCATTATTTTCTCCACCAGTAATTAACATATCCCTCTTTAAAACTACGAATGGTTCCGGTTTTACGTCACGGACTCCCTTATCTACCAAGGGCTAGGACGGTTGCCTTCTTGCGAAGGACTTGCTTTGGCAGATGTAATCGTTACCCCGAGGGCATGCCCTTGCTAACCTCAGACCGTGAAGGGGCGCGAACCCTCGACCTGACGCCTCAGAGTCGCGGGCGCTAGCGCTTGAGCCACGGTGACTACTTTAAAACTACGAATGCATTTATAAATTACAATTTTCTCCCTAAGCAATTCCAAATCAACTATTCTTAAGGGGGGTTTACACGGTCAAACGGTTCGTCGAACGCGGTTCGACAGACAAGTGTTTGAAGTGATGTTCGAACGTGTGAACGGGGTATGTGGTTGTTGAACACGTTCGACAAACGTGTTCGACAACCAAATACCCCGTTCACACGTTCGAACATCACGTCAAACATTTGTCTGTCGAACCACCTTCGACGAACCGTTTGACCGTGTAAACCCCCTTTATACTTAAAATACTTTCTTACATTATGCAAATAACTTTTTGAAAAATATCACTTCTCGTGAAATCTAAGTTTTCCCTCGTGTGCTGAACCGGCCATCTCAGCAGCTTCAGTGAGCATACTGTTAGATGTGTGGAGCTATACTGGATTGAATTAGAATTAACTACCTCCTCGCTTAGCAAATTCCAATTATCAACTACTCTTACAATAAAAAGTATTTCCTTACATCCTGCAATGAAGTTTTCTTACGAAGCTTTAAACTATAACCTCTAATTCTTCTTGAGCCAGTCATATTAAAATATCGATCCCTATCCACTCTATCATAATCATGAAGGAATTTAAAGACTGTCACCATATCCCCTCTCAATCTTCTAGCTTCGAGTGATGGTAAGTCTAATTTCCTCAGCCTCTCATCATAACTGAGATTATGTATTTCTGGCACCAGTTTCGTTGCATGTCTGAACTTTTTCAAGCTTAGCTACGTGCTTTTTTAAGTGCGGATTCCAAAAGGGGGCTGTATATTCAAGTTTTGGCCTCACATAGGTTACATAAATATTTCTGAACATTTCCTTGTCCATGTGCCTGAAGGCTACCCTTACATTTGCTAAGAAAGCATATGCTGCCCTTACTATGCCATTTGTGTGTGTGTGTGTGTGTCGCCAATATATGGAAGTCATGGTGACGTCATGAAGGCTGAATCATGCTTATGTGGAGATTAGCAAACTGTATGAATTATATAAACAACCGTATACAGTCATTTTCCCAACCTTTTCACTCATGCTGCTTTTTGTTTTACTTTACCTAGAAGCCTGAAAATCTGCAACGCTAGCAAAGAAAATTAATATATTCTTCCATCTTAACTATACTAATTGTTACAGAGATTAGAGAGTAACCTCAGGACATAGCAGCAATTACTTTTATTACTTTTACTTATATATATATATATATATATATATATATATATATATATATATATATATATATATATATATATATATATATATATATATATATATATATATATATATATATGTTATTATTTTTTTTTTTCATGAGTGTGACCCCGGGACAGGAAAAAAACTGCCCTCATCAATAAAGGCCTGGGTACGAAGACAACATTAAGACGAGGGAAAAGAAAAAGGTTATGGACAAGGCAGAGATGAGGTAATGATACACAAAGGAAAAGGACAGACTGAAAGAATAGTCAAAGTACTGAGGACCTAGAGTTATGCTAGGATTAGGCCCTGAGATGACGATAGATCCACATTTTGAAGGGAGATAAGTTTTAAGTATTAGGAAAGACAGAAGGAGGAAGAGAGTTCTGAAGTCTAATGGTAGCTGGGAAGAAGCAGTCGCTGCACCAACCAATCTACAAGCTACAAATGTTCACACAGTACCTGTGAGACGAGGCCGCTTGGTGAGAGTTACGTGGCCTCGGCAGTGGGGGATGGATACAACTCGTCAACTCATCAGAGCAGTGATGGAAGTAGTAGTGATAGAAATGAGAAAGGGACGATATCAAGCAGTTTTGTGTTGTACTTATTCCAGCTTACCTAATTTAGCCAGTAAGGTTTCAAAGTTTTCGTCCTTCTCGTGCAAGTAAGTACCGTCGAACTGCAGTTCCATGCTTAGCTTGGTCTGTCTGGCAATACAGAAAAACCATCACTAGAAAAACTATATATCCATTTTAAATGTTTACCAGGGTGAAAATATTTTCTATTAAATTTTGAAAAGTATCAATAAAGAAAATGAAGTACAATGAAATATATTATTCAATCATTAAGCTTTCAGAGTAGAGATTTATCGCTACGCATTATTTTGTTTTATTCCAAATGAAGCTTTGTGTCAGTGTTATGGACATTACGAAGAAAGAGTAAACAGCATTTGTTTATGTTGTTAGAAAAAAACTCCATCAAATTATATATTTCCCTGTCTCAAGAGACCTGTTGTAAGTAAATTTTTAGTATATAAAAATTTGAATTATAATAGGGCTTACTTTCTATATATGTGAGGGATAAAATATATTATGAAAGGCAACGTATTTCTATAGTGATGATCTCGAATGGACGATCAAGATCGATCAAAATGGAATCACACAGAATCTGAATTCCAGATCAAAACTTAGCACGAGGGTCTGCCCCTCTCTTTTTTATCTCTTACTTTATTTAATTTTCGTGCTTTTCCCTCCAATTCCCTTATATCCTTAATCCCCTCCCCTTTTTCCCCTCCTATCCTATCCCATCCTAAAAAAAAAAAAAAATGGACGAGTATTCCGGGGATGTGAATTTTTGAAAGGAACAAGGAACCATATAAACTTTTACAGAAGTGGCTCGATAAGTAACTCATGGAAATGGAGTCCGTAAAAATTCTTGATAAAATACAAGAAGAATGGATAGAGGTGTCCACATATCCACTGCTGAATAAATTTGGATACGATAAGGTGGAGGAAGGAGATATGTATGCAAGCACATGGTTATACCTTTCACAAAAACTGCTGCCTGAATTCAGTGAGATTAATACAGTATATCCGTTACCTGCGAAAATTAATTTCAAGGACACAACCTAGAAAATATTAAGGAGAGCAAAATGTCGTTTATTTAAAAGGTGGCAAATGGAGCTTCTTTTTCAAAGGGAAGAAATTGTTCTTTTTTCCGGTATGTGCAGCTTAATGGATGAAATTACGAGCCTATACACGCAAGAAGGCATTTGTGAACAAAGGTGAAAAGCTCTTTTGACTAAATATTCTTCTTTTAAATCTGATTTTATATCATATTTAATTAGAGCAATGCACAAATCTCTCATTTTAATGCATTAGGAAATTGATCTTCACTGTGAAAAAACTTAAACTTACATGTAGTTTTGGATAGTTATGGAACTACACAACTGGAACCTGCTATATTTCCGACAACTACCACCCAGCGCAAGCTGTATAACGACTATCAGCGCCTCTGGTGGGACTATATTTATATATCGGAGTTCCTCCAGGTGAGTCTCAAGAGAAAGGTTATCTATTTAGGGAATAGATTATTTTGAAGGCCGTCAGTAAAGCAATAATTTATCAGCAGCAATAATAATAATAATAATAATAATAATAATAATAATAATAATAATAATAATAATAATAACCTTTCCTGACACCAGCTCGCTCCATTTATACAAGAATGGGCCAGGCATCGAGTCATGCTCGCCCCTCTTTGTGGCTGAAATAATAAAAATAATAATAATAATAATAATAATAATAATAATAATAATAATAATAATAATGGTTCCGGTTTTACGTCACGGACTCCCTTTTCTACCAAGGGCTAGGACGGTTGCCTTCTTGCGAAGGACTTGTTTTGGAAGATGTAATCGTTACCCTGAGTGCATGCTCTTGCTAACCTCAGACCGTGACGGGGTCCAAACCCTCGACCTGACGCCTCAAAGTCGCGGACGCTACCGCTTGAGCCACGGTGACTATAATAATAATAATAATAATAATAATAATAATAATAATAATAATAATAGTAATTATTATTATTATTATTATTATTATTATTATTATTATTATTATTATTATTATTATTGTTATTATTATTATTATTATTATTATTATTATTATTATTATTATTATTATTATTATTATTATTATTATTATTATTATTATTCCAGACAGAAGAGGAGCAAACATAGCTTAATGCGGGACTCAAACTTGTATAAATGGAGAGAGTTGGTGTCAGGTAGGGCATCTGACTGTAAAATTTCAAGCCACAGTTAGCTACTCGTCTCCAAAGGGGTTTGTCAGAAACAACTACCTAATATGCACGTACACACAGCTAATATCCGCAGTCCCTTTTTGTAAAGGGGTTACCGAGTCAAAGCATACATTCATCAGAGGCCAATATATCTTGATTACTCCTCTTAGCTCCTTGGAGGATAAAGGGTTGCCACAATACCCACACACCACCCTGTTTGGGTCAACTACACACAAGTGGGTAAGGATCTTGTAATAAACCATAGTAGTATTTAAGGCTTAATTCTACCTAAATACAGCTACAAGCATCTGCACATAAGATGAACAATGGTAAGAGAATTATAAATTATAATTACAATTAGAAGGTCTACAATGATAAAACTAAAATGAAAGACTACATTAAGAGAATATTATTACAGATCTTCTGACATGAGGCCTGACATCAGCAATTGCTTTACTATCACCGCATCATCTCATGACAAACCTCCTAACACCTATCTCATATGCAAAAAGCACATAGCTAAGCTTGAAAAAGTTCAAAGACATGCCATGAAACTGGTGCCAAAAATACACAATCTCAGTTATGATGAGAGGCTGAGGGAATTAGACTTACCATCACTAGAAGCTATAAGATTGAGGGGGATATGGTGACAGTCTTTAAATTCCTTCATGGTCATGATTGAGTGGATAGGGATCGATATTTTGATATGGCTGTTTCTAGAACTAGAGGTCATAGTTTGGAGCTTCCTATGAAAACTGCTTTGCAGGATGTAAGGAAGTACTTTTTCAGTGTAAGAGTAGTTGATAATTGGAATTGGCTAAGCGAGGAGGCAGCTAATGCTATCTCAATCCATAGTTTTAAGGACAGGTATGATAAGTATCACTAAGTAGAAAATGGAATCGATCAGGAGACGGGAAGATACGAGCTTTGGGCTCTTTCCTGTAAGCACAATTAGGTAATCACATGGGGGAAAACTGTCGATTATTATTATTATTATTATTATTATTATTATTATTATTATTATTATTATTATTATTATTATTATTAGTATTAGTATTAGTATTAGTATTATCATTATTATTATTATTATTATTATTATTATTATTATTATTATTATTATTATTATTATTATTATTATTATTATTATTATTATTTCCTTGACGTAAAAACAACTGTACCAATATCTATCAATATCTCTATCTACCTAGCCATCTAGCTCTGTCTATCTGTCTATTTGTGTTAGCATATTCTTGTTCAGTACAGTCCATTTACTTTTATATATTGATATAAACATAACAATCTCCAACTGATTTTCAATAATATATGCAATATAATTTGACTGGAGAACACTGGCCAGAAACATCGATCCCACATAAAAGTGGGAAAAGAAGAAGAAGAAGAAGAAGAAGAAGAAGAAGAAGAAGAAGAAGAAGAAGAAGAAGAAGAAGAAGAAGAAGAAGAAGAAGATTGCATCGTTGCCTAGCAACCATTTATTTACACGATTGAAAAGTAGCAAATAGAAACTATCGTTTGCTACAATATTATTGTTAATTAATAAATATTGTTTTATCATTTTGAGATATACAGAATAAATTATAGTCAATTTTTAAAATATAATTTTGTATTTTTGACAGATTTTTTATTTTTTAAGATATTAGATAAATAATATATTTCATTAGGTGAAAATTTTGACACATTCCAGCACAAGAATCTGAGTGGCAGGATTGTTGAGATACATCATCTTATTTCGTTGTTTGATGTTAGTGAGAAACATGATGTTACAGAATATCCAAATAAGAGATGGGGAATACACAAAGACCATATATACATTGGTGAGTCCTAATGCCATTGCAGATTAAGTAATTAACGAGATACTAATGGTCACCCATTAGGTTCAAGACACTAATCATATACCAATAACTTTGATATCATTCAGGCAATATTATTTTTTCTTTTACATATTGTGGTAAAATTGCACCATTTTATCGATTTCAGATCCTATGATTACTTTTTTCCACTCTAAAGCGGATAACCAACACCACCACAAACTACTGTAAAGTGAGCTTGAAGAATTCGGGGTATTAATTGGTTTTATAACTCGTTTTGAATCTAAGGTGGAAACAACCTATTATTATTATGATTTTTTTTTCTATTTGGGGTTAAAGTGTTCAAACACACCGAAAATAATTTTTGTTCATTAGTTTTAATTTTTTTTTTTTTTTGCATATTAATACTTTTTCATATTTCAGATTAAAGAGCAGAGATACAGTGAAGCTGTACAGATACTGAATCACATTTTGGAAGCATATCCTAGTGTAAGTGCATTTTTCTTTTTATTTATACAGCTGTTGGACTAGCATAAGTAGTCTATTATCAATAAAATAGTTTTGCATCCATATTCATAGTTTCCATATACAGCATATATATATATATATATAATATATATATATTATATATATATATATATATATAATATATATATATATATATATATATATATATATATATATATTTCGTATATGTATATTCGTGCTAAGCACTTGTGTGTAGTATTTCTAGAAGCGTATGTATAGGATGTGTGTTTAAAAGTACCTTATTTGCATTCCAGAGCAGAGCTGCTCTGTCACTCCTGGCTTATTGTTACTTCTACATGCAAGATTTTGTTAATGCAGCAAACTGCTATGAGCATCTAACAGTGCTCTTCCCTGAAATAGACGATTATCGTCTATATTATGCACAGTCACTTTACCAGGTAAGTCGTACATTCTTGCTTTTAGTTATCAAAACTAGTGAACCAAGTGGCTCTTGAGTATTCAACTCAGAAAGTGACAAACCTGTGTTCGTGACCACTATGGATAGGCATCCAGCCATAATTCCCCAGCTTCTACCTCTCTGTGAGCACCACCATTAGTATGCAGATTAATTGTGACACAAGGCAAGCAGCCACAACCTCAAAGCAAAACCTACTTTGTTCAATAAGCTTCGAACTATGCAGATGATGATAACGTGCCCAGTATTAGAATGTGGTTGAGAATTGTTTCCTAAAGAATGATTAATACCAAAGACTGTGTACATGTTTCATTACTTGCTGTGATAATATAGTGATTTTTATTTTTATCTTGTAGAAGCAAAATAATCTGCTGTTCATGTCTTATATTTTGTATTAATTCCAAGATTATTATCAGATTGATTATTTATTCTTGTAAAACTCCAAAATCCTCTGTTTACATGTTGCATTACTTGATAATTTACTAGGCAAATGCAGGGTATACTCTTTTAATTATATAGAGAGTCCATTCCATTCAGAGTTTTGCTTTTCATCTTACAATTGATTCAGCTTTCTGTTAGAGGAGTAGGTATTAATTGCATAGTGAAACAGGATTGCTTGGAAACAGCTGAATTTGTGAAGGTGTAAATCACCTTACCAAATGCATGAGATCACTTTAGAATCAAGGTAAATTGACAACAATTGTGTTTAGTGCTATTTATTTATTTATTTATTAATTCCTTACAAGTAATTTGTAGGTTACTTCTTATGGGGGTAAACCAGCTGCTTCTGGCGGGCCTCACTGCAGAAGAACTTTACCCACTTACCCTATAAATGACCCAAGTAGGGAGGTGGAGTTAATGTGAGTGCCCTATAACCCCAAGAATTTAGGGTGTAATCGGAGTATATTAGCATCTGGTAAATGTGTGTGTTTTGACTCGACCAGCCCCCTTACAAGGGAGATTACGGTCATTGCATATGTATGAATGTATATGCTTCTTTTGACATATGACATTGTCCTTCTTTTTCCATCCACATTATTAATTTTATAGGTTGAAAGTTTATATTTCCAAAGCTCTGGCTCCTATGGTATCCCATAGTATGTCTCTTGTCAATACATATAGCTTTTTCCTGTAGGAAATGTCGTTACTAATAACACAAATTTAAAAGGCTGGTGTTGGATTAATGTTGATGTAGTGTTTGAAGAGAATGCCAACATGGTTGTTGTTTTGTTTTTGCTTGTATTAGCATGAAATTTTATCTTACTGATGTAAAATACATATGGAAAAGTGGTGAGCATTTATTATATTAATATTCTCAGCTTACAATATATATATATATATATATATATATATATATATATATATATATATATATATATATATATATATATATATATATATATATATATATATATATATATATATATATATATATATATATATATATATATATATATATATATATATATATATATATATATATATATATATATTATATATATATATATATATATATATATATATATATATATATATATATATATAATTTAATTAGTAATGCGACTAGTGAGCGGTAATCATATCAGGAGAAGGAATATAGAAAATCAATTAGCAATGCTTTCAAGAACTCAGGTAAAAGAAAGAATTATATTTGGTTAGCATGCCCAGCCGGTAAATTAACTTAAAACCAACTTTTATAATAGGGAGCGAGGGTAATATTTATTTTTACTCTCACTAGTGAATGTATCGCACTTAGAATTTACTAACTTAGCATTTATTATTTTATAAAGAAATAGAATACTGATGTGAGAGTGGTTTTGAAGCTGAATCTATTGCTACCTGCTCTTTCTATGGAGTTCCTCAAACAACAAGCAATACACAGTGTTTTTTTTATCTTTGTAGGCATGTTTATATGAAGAATCTATGAAGGTAACCCACCAGATAGAAGAGCCAGAATATGCTGGTCGCATCACTAAACTTCAAGCTGCTATCAAATACGGAGAAGAAGATCTACCAGGAGCTAAGAGTTTAGTTGATCAATGTCCTGCAGATGATCCCGACACAGAAATCAACCATGGTTGCTTATTATATAAGGTAGGAATTTTTGTGTACTCTCCTCATTATTAGATCTCTCTGAGTGAATATGAATGAGCACCAACTCCCTTTTTTTCTTTCAAAACCTTGTCTTTTAGAGTTTATGTAGGTAACCCACAGTATGGCATATATGCCATGGAATCCTTTTTATGGAGTGGTACCCACTCTTGTAGGTAAACTTGAGATATTCATTTAGGAATCCAAATAAATATCAGTAGTTACTGAAATCCAATTAGTTATAAATTGAATAACATCTGTTGAAAGAGTATGTTATTGGACGAGTTTGGCAGTGCATTGAGTATTATTAGCTATGCTGAATAACGTTAAAATTCCTGTATTGTTATTTTTGTATCGTTTGCTGTAATAATTTTACTATTTTCTACATGTTTAATTGCATATTGAGGTGTGAATACATACCAGTAGTACAGACTAAATGAGGCAGGTGACCTAAAGGTTAAAATTGAGTGGTCACTTGCTCTGGCTATGTAATGATATAGATATTCCGTACATACGAGTGCTACAAAATGGAATCTGAAAGGTTAATAAAGACAAAATTATCATAAAACTATCTATATATATGGTGTATACTCTCTCTTAGAGGTTAAAGGTCCCTAATGAAGCCAGAGGCAAGGGACAATAATAGTACAAAACCCGACTATATACCTCCCAAATAGCCAAGGCCCAAACTGCTCCAGTCACTAGAGTCAGTGATCTTCAGACAGTGGCTGAATAATGAGGTAGACCTATAGGAATCAACGACCCCCTAATTAATTTCCCAGTTTTATCGTTAACAACATAAGACAGTGAAAGCTAACTCAATTCCGGGCCTGGATGGAACCTGTGGTCAGTACATTACCAGATCCAGACACTACCAGTGCACCATAATTTTCACAAAAATTTATACTATTGTTAATAAAATAGCATGGAGGAACGCCGCAGCAAATGAGCTCTTAATATCCCAGGGCTATCTTGGTGCTCCAGCCTACTACTCCCTTCAGTTTCCCCATCTCCCACCCTCCATGCTGAGAACATCATAGAGTTGTGAGGCCCAGACAATTTGATGCTCCTCATATGATGCTTTCTCGGCTTTTAATGATGGCACTCACCTCACTTCTGTTGGGGGTTCCTCAATATACCACTGTGTATTTGCTGTATGTATTATGGAAAGGAGGCCGCCTTAACACGATGATTAAAGCTCTCAAGTCGGGAAGTGAATACCTTGCATTTGACCCCACTGCTGGGCATTGGAAAGGATATTCTTAAGTAGATGCTCTATCCACTGTGCTACCACAGTCTCCACTATTTAATATTGTATAGCCATATAGTAAATTAAATTTTAATACTGTTTCACATCAAACAGGAAGGTCGATACGAGGAAGCTTGTCAAAAGTTCACCAGTGCCTTGCAAGTGGCGGGGCATCAGCCTCATCTTTCGTATAACATAGCACTTTGTCACTATCGTCTCAAACAGTATGCTCCTGCACTTAAACATATTGGTAAGAATAGTTTGTAGTACTAATTCGTTTAAAATTAATTGTTTCTGTTTTCTCATTTTCCTATTCCTCACCAAGATGCTTCCCCTGTTGGAGCCATCTGATTTGTAGTCTGACTTCTCCAGCTGGACTTGGTGCTTGGCGAGGATAATAATAATAATAATAATAATAATAATAATAATACTATATATTTAAATATACTGACACTCCCCAACTTACGAACGAGTTAGGCTCCAGAAGTCTGTTCGTTAGTAGAATTCTTCGTAAGTTGTGTTGGTAAAAGAAAGTATTGTACAGTACGTACGTATGCAGTACTGTACGGTACTTAGGTAAAGACATCTAACTACTACATAAAGCATAAAGTATACAGTATTAATGAATTTTAAAAAGTAATAATAATGTAATGATACAGTACAGTTCAATAATACATACTTTAATACATGCATATATAACGAGTAGGTTTGTGTTCGTATCTTTGAATTTTCGTAACTCGATTGTTCATAAGTAGGGGAGCTTCTGTATTCTTGATTAAGTAAAGGGAACGTTTTTGTTCCATAGAGTTTGTTTTGAAGTTCTATTTCATATCAGTAATGAATTATTGCAGCTGACATTATTGAAAGAGGAATTCGTGAGCATCCAGAGTTAAGTGTTGGAATGACCACAGAGGGAATCGAAGTTCGCAGCGTCGGCAACACTCTCACACTTCATGAGACTGCTTTGATTGAAGCTTTCAATCTAAAAGCTGCTATTGAGTATCAGCTGAAGAATTGTGAGTAGGAATTCTTTTTAAGGGTATATATAGAGCAAAGTCACTATACTCCCCATCTCTGTTTCTCTTTGCTTTAATTTTTTTGTGTCCATGCTAGATGAGGGCAATTTTCTTTAACCCTCCCCGTGTCACGCTCAAAACCTAAAACTCATGGCAACATTTCTACAGTGCAGCATTATTCAATCAATTTAACGTAAACATTACTTAAATGAAATTTATCTCTGGTTTGGCTTTGCTTACTTAATACTCTATATAATTTAAATAACTAGATTTAGCTCTCTCTATATACAAAAGCCATAATTCCTCTTATAAAGGGGGGCTGATTCAAACCAAAAACTTTGATGCTTCGTGGGAGGATAATACAAAGGAGGGAATTCTCAATCCCATTGCTTCGACCCATTTAGTCTACTTTTACGACATGCAGGAGGTATTCTTCCCCCCACTCTCTTTTGTTTTCTACTTACTTTAAATATTATATGTTTTAATTATCCATATATATTTGTTATTTATTGTTGTCTGTTGGATTTAAATTATTCATCTACAAAGCTATTATGATTATATATATTTTAGATGAAGCTGCGAAGGAAGCCTTGACAGATATGCCACCAAGATCTGAGGAGGAATTGGATGCTGTCACCCTTCACAATCAGGTGAAGTTATATGCTATGCACTACACCGATTCATCCTATGCCTCCCATCAAGGTAGTCTCTTTGGAGGCTGCCCAGCTTCAACTGGAATCATGTTGCTCTCAAATATGAAAGTGAACTAAAAGTCGATATTATACTTAACACAATAAATATTCATGAAAGCCCTATTTCTGATTTACTCTTACTTCACTATGATGACCTTTGATCTAACCCCACATAAATGCCACATTGGCATTGATGCTGAAGCAGATATACTTTACTGAAATAAGTCATGTAGAAATATCGCATTCGGCAATAGTGGAATAGATGTCGGAATTTATAATCCCATAAATACTGCTGAGAACCTGTTTTGAAATGTAAGCAAGAAAAAATGCCTTCCATGCAATATTAGGGCAGGATTCAAAAAAGACTTTATGTGTGTCATTTAGTTTGGATTTATTGCGTGAAAAAAAAAATGTACAAGCTCATTACTGCAAATGTCTACCATACCACTATGATAGGTTTTAAGAAACTTCTCACTACATTACCTTTGAAGAATCATATGAGAGTATATATTTGCAAGTCATTTAAAACATTCAGACATGTTCAGTATTGCTCAGTTTTTGTAGTAGATGTTATCGTTTACTGGATTCAGTAAGCCCTGTACCCTTACTCGGTTAAACTTCATTTAAATTAACTTTTCAAACTTGTTATCGAACTAACTCAAGCTTAAAAAAGAATTTGCTTTTCATCAAATGAAAAATGGTAAATTTTCTAGTCAACTTGCATGTTATGAATCTGTAAATATAGTGGTTTTCATTTCTTTCAGGCTCTCATGAACATGGAAACTAAACCTACTGAAGGTTTTGAGAAAATGCAGTTTTTGTTAGGTCAAAATCCATTCCCTCCAGAAACCTTTGGTAATCTTCTCCTGCTTTACTGCAAATATGAATACTACCATTTGGCAGCAGATGTTTTGGCTGAAAATGCTCACCTTACTTATAAATATCTTACTCCTGTAAGTATTGTTATTATTTTTTCTTTGGCACAAAATTTCTTTAGAGTAAACTGGGATGGATGGGTGTGTGGGATGTTGCAGTGAGATGAAGAGATGGGGGTAAAAGTCAGAAGATCTTTCCTGCTTATAATGTGAATGACCCTAGCAGGATGGTAGGGGTAATCGTGGCAGCCTATGTTCACAAGGAACTGAGAGGAGTGATGGAGGTATATTAGCTTTTGGGGAATATTTGCACTTTGACTTAGTCACCCCTTAAAAGGGTGAAAGTGGCCATTGTATATGAGCTTTTTTGCATAGGTAAGAGTTCCTTTCCTTTAGGGTGCTACTAAACAATGATTGGTGATGCATCGTCGTGATATGGAATGCCAAGCACATATACTGATTTTTTGCATCATCCTGAAATTTCTTTTAGGCAGTTCTTAGGTACATATTCTTAAAGCTTAGGTAACCTGGAGATATATTATATATCCACCTTAAAATTGGCATATATTGATTCCATATACAAATATGTATTTATATTTTTTTATTATGTAATATTGACAGTGTAGACTCCTTTCTCAATATTTTCATAGTAGTAACTATAAAAAGAAGAAAACAATATGTGAAAACTGGAGGATGTGTCTTAAAGGAAAACTAATCATAAAAGCAGAAGAAATATAAAACGTTCTGTCATAGAAGAAAAGACACATTTTGCTGAACATATCTATATATCCATAGCTACCATAAGGATATTTTGCTAAAGCCTGTTGCAGTTTCTTCATGTTCTTGTTGTTTTTCCCTAAGCTGGCTGGTCGGAAAGCCACTGCCAATCTCACAGAACTCTCAGAGAGTGTATGTTGCGTTGTTGATGTTCCCTTAGCTGCCTGGCCGAACAGCTCATAGTCCCTAAGGAACTCCACAGCTTATCCATGATTTTCCTCACAGAGCTCTGTGGGAGTGTTGTCCATAATTTGTTTGATTGTATGAGGAGGTGATGTGTTACAACTTGGACAGGCATCATTAATGGAATCAATGATTGCCGAAACGCAGCCATCTATGGACGTGTATACTGTTAAAAAATCATATAGAAATTACACATGTATGAAAAATACTAAAAGTATTTAAATTTTCACTTATTACTATATTTTGGTACAAGAAGGGATCTTAAGAGCAAATTATTTGGCTTGGATTTTATTCATTTCCACTGATATAAAAACAGTGTAAATTTTGAAAATAACCATTACCTTTTATATTATTTTCAGCACCTGTTCGATTTTTTGGATGCCTTGATCACTCAACAAACTGCTCCTACTGAGGCATATCGTAAATTTGATGAATTGGGCTCCCGCCATATTGAACTCCTGCGAAAATTAACAAAAATGGTTCAAGAAGCAAGACAGAACCATGATGATGACCAGGTTAAATCTGCTGTTAATGAGTATGAGGAAGTTCTTGAGAGGTAGGTGAAATGAATTATAAGATTTATTTAAAATTGGTATGTTGGTAGACTGTGATAATGCATTGGTTAGAGGCTTAATTTGGGAAATGACAAACTGTTGGATCCCATCACAGCGGTAGAGCAGTGATTAGCACAATGAACTTGCGAATTGTCAAACCAGTGTTTGAACCCTTTGTGGGACATTAGGAAGGGCATCTACCTAATTCCCCACCTTCAACCTGTCTGTGTCCACCCCAGTTTGAATGGGGAGTAATATGCTGATGCATACAACAGCAAATTTGCATCTAAAAATCTTGGCTAACTATAATATCAGTATAATGCAGCATGCATTCTTTCCTTATGAAGTTGAAATGCTTATATCAAATATTTATGAGATTTTCTTTGTACAGATATATTCCTGTCTTAATGGCTCAAGCCAGGATATACTGGGACCTCGAAAATTATTCACAAGTTGAAAAAATATTCCGGAAATCTGTGGAATTTTGTAACGAGTCCGATATTTGGAAGCTGAATGTAGCTCATGTGCTATTTATGCAGGAAAATAAATTCAAAGAGGCAACTGGATTTTATGAGCCCATTGTTAAAAAGAATTACGATAATGTGAGTAAATATTTTACATTCTCCCTTTCGATTCTAGCTATATTCAAAAGCCATTATTCCATTTATAAAAGGTGTGGTTGAATTAAAGCAAAAGCCTTGACTTTTTGAGAAGAAAATACAAAGGCAGGGACTCCCAGTCCTCTCGCTTCATCCCACTCAGTCAACTTTTACAGCATGCAGGAGAATATGTATAAGGCATTCCTTGATATATCTGCATTTTCATGTATCTTTGTGCATCCCATCAAGATTCTTTCTTCAGAGGTGGCTCCACTGTGCCTGGACTAATAGCTCCAGCCATACACTCACATTGATGATCTGTTTTACAGGCTCTACTTGCAACGAGGGTAAATGTCACAACTTGCTGAGATTTCAAGCACTACACTGGCCTTAACCCATCTATTATTACCCTTGTGATGATCTCTCATTCTTTTCTGCTAGGCCATACCTGTACATTGCTCCTTCACAGCGTATCGCATTATATGACATATCATTGTACATTAGAATTTTATATCAAAGGGCCCAATTTTATATTTGCTATTAGTTTCATAATTGAGACCATTCTATAGTAATCCCACAGTGGCATCATGAGTTCATCCCAAAAAAATAAATAATAGCCTTGTATGCAGTGTTGAATCCCATTTCTTAAAAGTAAAGCTCTTTCATACATTATTTGGAAACTTTTCACTTTACCTTTAAGATATCATACAAAAACACATATTTACTAATTGTTAGAAGCTTAAAGAAATATTCTGGATTCTATTATTTGCAGGACTTTGTAAGCCTTTGGATGCGAAGTCAGATAAAGTTTAGGTAATTGTTTATATGAGTTAATCCTTCATATTTATTTATATGTTTATTAAAAACTGGCTCTTACATGTTTAAGCCTTCCCAAATCTGGTTTTCTAGAACGTGTCCCAAGTTCTCCTCTCCCCTTGGTACGTCTCAAGATAACCATCATAAGTAATGAGCTGCTTCCATTGATAAATAAGTTTAAGGCATGGCTCCCTCCCTTTTTTTTAATTTTTCTATGGAATGCAAGAAGTCTCTGCCAAAACCTTGGAGTATGCCAAAAGCACTTAGTTAATGTTTTTTCATATGCGGTCTGTGCAACTGAAACGAGGCTACCTACTCTACCCTTGTCCTTTCTTGGGTACTCTGGTTATCTTAGTAGGAAGTGGATAGTTAATTTTAAATTTACTTGATATCTATGTGCAGCGCCTAATTCTTCCAGTTTTTGTAACGGACTTTTGAATTTGAGTCTGGTTTCATTCCAAATGGTCCACTTCCTATTCTTCTATGTCATGACCCCAGGGGCTCTTTTCAGTCCTGAGGAATTGGACTATTACTCTTTTGGGCTACATTGTCAGTTGATCATTGTGTGGAAACTATAATTACCACCATGGAGCTTGGAATTCTTGGGCTTCAAACTCTGTTTGAAAGGTTTTAACTTTATAACTTTCCTGTGGTAAGTTTTCAAGGTACGATGACTATATTTGGTTGTTATGCTCTTATGGATTGTACCTTCATGTTAAACAGTCTCTCTCTTTTGTGTTACTCTAGATGAGCTTGACATTTTTTATCTTCATTATGTTGTGTGGCTTGGGGGGCTGCAATAGTTCAGTGGTAGAGCTTGCTGCTCGGAAAGCAACTAATGTGGACTCGAGTCACTACGAGGTGTTGGGAAGGGCGTTCAGCCTTAATACCCAAGTTCTAACATGTCTGTATCCATCCCCATTCAGATGGGCACTATTTGAAATATATAAAGTGGTGCTTTTATTGTGTTGTGTGACTTGAATATGAAGCACGTCTTTCTGTCTTGGGTACCTGATTTAGTTTATCCTAAGTGTAGATATCATGGTGGTAATGTTTTGTTTTAGGAAGTGTCTGTATTTGATATTCATATTTTTCAAAAATTACTCATACTTCAAAGTTTCTTTGAAGATAAATACATTTAGCAAGATATGGTACAACCTACTTGTGAAAGAGAATTTTCACAGATTATACCTGGAACAGTTAAGGGGACCGTGATAGCGCAGTGGCTAGAGTACTCAACTCAGGCAGTAACAAACACGTGATCATCCCCTGTGGGGCAATAGGAAGGGTATCCAGCCTTAATTACCTTGCTCCAACTTGTCTGTTTACACTCCTGTACCAATGGGGATTTATAAATAATCCATAAAATGGTAAACAAATCAGTAATGATATTTAAAATGTTAGAACATAATTTTATATTTTTACAGATCCTTAATGTAAGTGCCATTGTCTTGGCAAACCTGTGTGTCTCATATATCATGACTAGCCAAAATGAAGAGGCTGAAGAACTTATGCGCAAGATTGAGAAAGAAGAGGAACAGCTGGCCTATGAAGACCCAGAAAAAAAGATTTATCATCTGTGCATTGTTAACCTTGTTATAGGGTATGTTATATACTTGACTTCTTTTTAATCTGCATTTTTTCTTTATTTCCCTTAGGGCAGTTGACAAGAATACCACTTCTTTGTTACCCTGACTGTTTTAAATGTAAGTAAATGTGGTGGAGGGTTTTCTTCATTCGAAAAATCAAGGTATACAGGATTGTTCTGGTAGTGAAACTCCAGCAAGAGCCATAGCAGTTTGGGCTCCTACTGTGTGTGGTTGTGGAACGAGTGAGAGTAAAAGGGAGGCGATTAGAAGCATGCTTACGAGAAGATATAATTGTGTTAACTTTGAAACAAAGTTGAAAGGAAGAGGTGATATGCGTGCTGTGACTTGGCCAGCCTTTTAAAAGGGGGATTGCAGCCTTTGTACACGGTAGTACAATTGCTTTTCTCTACTGTGCCTTTAATGTTTAAATAGCATAGTAAACCCTGGTAAAGATGCGCTAACATAAAAATTACAAAAATTAAAGGTAAATTTTTGTGTGTTCTATTCATATCAGTTTACCTGCTAACACAGTAAACTGGGACAGGTGTGTGGAAAGGTTGCCATGATATGGAGCGATGGGGGTAAACCAGCTGCAACTGTTGGGCCTCACAGCAGAAGATCCTTACTCACTTATTCTGTGGGTGACCTAAACAGGGTAGTGGGGTGGAGTTACACACCTTTCCCTCCAAGAACCTAAGAGGAATGATCGAGGGATATTAGTTTCTGATGAATGTGTGTGCTTTAACTCGGCCATCCCCTTACAAGGGCAGTTGTGGCCATTATCTGAATGTCTGTGTTTTATACCCTCGTAACTAGGAATATATTTTCCACAGGCCACCCTTTCAGCATTGGAGTTAAGCAGCTCATGTTGTGCAAAATAATTTATCTTGCACAATTTGTTTTAATTGCAGCACCTGAATCTTTTCATTATTAGTTGTGCTTATAATGGAGATTGTTTGTCAGTTACAATAATGCAGACTTCTTTTGCTGACTGGGTCTTGTGTTAAAAGATTTGGAAATTGGAGGAATAGTGCTGATGTTGAGTCACACCATTCCATTTGTGTGTAAGTTTATGTTACTATTAATCCCCATTAGAATGGGAGTGGGCAAAGATAAGTTGGAGCTGGGGAGTTAAGGCTGAATGCCCTTCCTAATACCCCGCTGTGGGCTTGAATGAGGGTTTGTCTCTTCCTGAGTCAAGTGCTCTGTCCACTGTGCTATCACAGTAATCAGGGGTTATAACACTGGCTCTTACCTAAGAAATCTCGAGTGTGACTTCTAATGGTGGCTTGTTCAGCATGCCTTCATAAAGCTAATTTAGGAATAAAGAAGGTTGTTGCATCTTTGTTTGATCACCCATTTCAACTTATCAAACTCACTGAATACACTATTAGATGTTTAGAGGTCAGTTATGTAATATTATTTGAAGTCAAGTTTCAATTACAAAATAATAATTTTGTAACTTTCAAATAAAATCTGTTGGCTGAGGAGAATGATGTTAAAATCTCACATGAAGATATAAAAGCATTCTTGAGCAGACATCATACTATTAGCCGGTATTAGTGGCTTTAATGATACAGGTGACGTTCAGGACTATGTAAGGATTGCTGTGAGAGAAGCAAGTGTGTTGTAGTTCCTTAAGCTAAAAGGCCGAACAGCCCAAAGTCCCTAAGGAAGGCCATTACCAATCCCAGGCTTTCCCACAGTTCTCAGGGAGTGTATGTTGTGTTGTTGGCATATGTGGTTGTAAGCAGTGCAGTCTTCTATAATGTGCTTAAATCATATGTGGTGATGTAATCCATCTTGGATAGGCATCATTGACGGAGTTGTCCAGCCTCTTTTGATGTCTCATCTGGGGTAGGTGGTGCCCACATTGCAACCTGGCTGTGTGGACTCTTGTCTTTATGGGGAAAGGGAAATTCGAATGGCTGGATGCCAGCAGCTTGTGCACGTGTTGTAGCAAGTTATAATACTATACTTCATACTTAAATACGTACAGTTATTATCTCAACATTTTCAAAGTTCTCTGATTTTGTTTAAGATATAATAATTCATTGCCAGCTAAGCTCATATACATTAGTATAAACTTGTCACATTTAGTGGTTTTATCATCATATACTAACTCTATTTTATCTTTATAGAACTTTGTATTGTGCCAAAGGAAACTATGAATTTGGCATCTCAAGAGTCATCAAAAGCTTAGAACCTTACAGCAAAAAACTTGGAACTGATACTTGGTAAGTTCAGATGCCTTGCCTACCAATATTGCTAATTAAGCTTGAAAAGAACCTTGCCTCCCATTGAAATACTACGACTTAAGGTACTGCGGATTCAACCAGGACATGTCCAGACAGCTCCAGGTTGAGTCTTCCTTGGGGCACGTTCCTTTCCACATGCCTATATAAACAAAGAATATTCTGGCGCTTTTGTCACACACCTCTTACTATCCCATTACATTTGACAAGTCACAACACTCCCCATATCTTTTTCTTTTTGCTCTCTTTTTCGTCTTTTAGCTACACTTATGGAAGGTCCACAGCTTATGGCCTCCAGTACCCAGCATAGAGGGGTGCTAAGAATCTTTGGGTATCTTGCTTACTCCATTATTGATGTGAGGCTAGACACGCTTTGTGGTAGTAATGGTTCTGACCTTAACCTTGCACCTCCTGACAGATATACTCCTTTCACTCTTCACTTTTCTAACATTCGTGGTCTGAACTCTAATCTTTCGTCTCTGGAACAGCACTTGGGTACATCCCTCCCTAGCCTCCTCCTCTCTAAAGCCCGGCCATCCATGCTTACAAGGACTCATTTAAAATCTCTTACTGCAACCTGTATACTCGTTTCCTTTCCAAAGGTTCTGTGCCTACTGCAACACTAACACTCCTATTGCAAGGCTCATGGACCTTGAATCTCTGACTTTTATGATTTCTGGTTGAAAGTCTCTCTCTCTGCTACCACTATGTTCCTTTGCTTCTGCTACTGCTCTCCAAACTCCACTTGTCTTTCTTTGAAGATCTGTCCTCTTGCCATTAGTCCTTGCTATCATTTCACCCACATGCTTAAGTTTTCTATATTGGGGACTTCAATGTGCACCACAGTGAGTGGCTTAATTCCTCACACTGATCTGGGAGGAAGTGAGGCCCTTGGTTTCTCTATTACTCACGATCTGGAGCAGATTATCAAACATCCTACTCGTGTTCCTGATCGACACAAACATACAGCCAACACTCTTGACCTATTTTTTACTTTTAATAATTCCCACGACTCTCATTCTGTGCTTTCCCGTTTGGGTAAATTTAACCACTCTGCGATCTCAGTCTCTTCCATTTTTGCTCCCCCTCTATCAAGTCCTCCTACTCAGCCCCGCTTTGGCACTTTGAGCACCCAACATGAAGATTTGCATAATTTCCTCTTTGACTTCCCATAGTATGACTACTGCTTTTAGTCCCGCAACCATGATCAGGTAGCCATATAAGTTGCCGATATCATAACCTCGGGAATGGAGGCGTTCATCACCTCTTCTATGAAAACTTTTTTTCCCTCCTAATCCTTGGTTTGACCATTCCTGCTCCATGGCCATTCAGGCCAGGGATCGGGCACACCAGCCATACCAAGCCTCTCCTTCTGATCTAACTCTCTCTGCTTTTATTTCAGCTAGGAATTGCAGTAATGCTCATATTCGAAGGTCTAAAAAAACTTCCTTTATAAAAAGGAAAGTTGATGACGTGAACACCTCTCCCACAGATAAATGTTTCTGGTCCTTAGCCAAAAAATAATAAAATAAAACAGTCTTTAGCGGGCCAGGGCACGAAGAATACATAAAGAGATGGAAAGTGTAATGACCTGTCAGATGTGCAGGGATTATAAAAGATGTGTAATGAATATCCAAGAATATTCAGTGTAGCTGTAAGCATAGAAAAAGAACCGTAACTAAAGGAAGACTTGACATCGAACTATCCTGGACAGACCTATTTAAGTTCAAAAAAATTCAGCTGTAGTATCGCAATGACGGCATGAGGAAGCAAACGTTTTGCCGCCTCCGTATCAGCTGATGCACCCTAGCACGCTATTTCTGAGGCGATATGATATCGAAAGTTTGTTTGCTGTTTATTCTTAATGCTTTTTTTCAATTCTCTTCACAATATTCGATCGAATTAAGCGGTAGAAGAGGAGGCTGTGGAATAAAGAACCTCTAACCAAAACATTTTGCCGGTTCCTGTATCAGCTGATGCTTATCACTATTCAGGCACAATATCTTACTCATAAAATATTTATTTACTCACCCTATTTGGGGTTTATCTAATTTTCAAGATTATAGTATTATTAATATTCCTTGGTTCTAAACATTATTCTATCTTCTTTACATATCGACCATGCTGCACGAAATCTTAACGTAAACAGAGTCAGCTTGGAGAAAAAGAAAACGTATACAATTCGTTACAAAGAAAACGTATATCGTACTGTACATGGGAAACTTAAATGAAATATATATATTCTCTACACGCTATTTCCTTGACAATATTACATCGAAAGTTTGTTTGCTGTTTGTTCATAATGCTTTTTTTCCATCTTCATAATATCACGTTCATATATGTTTGGTTCTGGTGAATGTGCTTTGACATTTCTCTTTGTAAAATATGGTGTATTGATCACAGACTATCCAATTGCAGGTCAGTATCAGTATTTCCATAAAAATACCTGGGGGCCATGGTAGCTCAGCAGTTAAAAGTCCTTGACTTGGGAATTGATAAACCCATGTTTGAGCTAACTGCATGGAGTAAGGAAGGGCAACTCGCTTAATTCCCCAGCTACAATCTGTGTCCACCCCCTTTCGAATGGGGTTTAGAGTAACACAAAAAATTTCAAAAATTTAAAGTTGTAATAATAACTCAGTTGTCTCAGCTATTCTTAGTTCCTTCATAATGTAAATTCTTATCATCAAACAGGTATTATGCCAAGAGATGTTTTCTTTCCTTGATTGAAAATCTAGCAAAACACATGATTACTGTCAAGGACTCAGTAATTATAGAATGCATTGAATTTTTGGTACACTGTGAGGGTAAGTACTTTCTCCTGAAAGTGGAGCATGTTGGATATATGTGTTTGCAGTAGAGCAAATTGTACATGTGTTTGTAGTTGGGTCCTGAGTTGCTCTTGATGTCTTCTGCTATAAGCATTCTTCAAGAAATAACAGATGGTGAATCATTTGTCGGTGTAGGATAAATGTGTTGAGTTGAAGGGGGGCAAGAATACCTGCTCTGTGTTTCCCTCATGTTGTAAGTCGAGTAATTGAGGCGAAGTGAGGGGACCAGGAATCCCCTTTTCTGTACTTTCCTCCCACAGTGTTTTTTTGGCTCTGATTCAGCCAGTTTGGCTTTTGTATATAGATGGAATAGATTTTTAGTGGCATATTAATTTTTACAGCAAAATTCTGTTTCCACCAAAGGAAAGAGGGATTTCCGTAGATGGTATCAATATATAGTATCTAATTATATACGAATAGATACGGAGTACCATTAGAGCAGTGAGGTGACAACCCATGTTCGAGCCCACTGCACTGCATTAGGAAGTGCATCCAGCATTAACTCCCCAGCTCCAACCATTGTCCACACTGTTCAAATGGGGATTAATAGTGACACATAATATGGCAAATGACAATAACTTATGAATAGCTCCGGAATTCATAAGGCTATATTATATATAATTGAAATATTGTAAGCATAGCCTAAAGACTGTGTCTTCCTTTAAACACAGTTTAGTACTGTAAGTTCTTCATAGGTAAAGATAATTAAATTAATAATTAATAAATAATTATTTAATAATATATGCTAAATATATGTAAACATATCTGCAAAAACTGGCAAGGTGGCCAAAAGATATTAAATATTTGTTTCTACTCTATTAAATGGGGACTGTTGTAGCAGTGGCTAGAACACTCGAACCAGGAAGTGGCAGATCCATGATTGAGCCCACCAAGGAGTGTTAGGAAGAGCATCCAGCCTTAATTCCCCAACTCCAACCTGTGTCCTCAGAAGGTCACATGTGTATAATATGGGATATGCCATGTTTAGATGGTGAAATATGTCTCCATTTGCTTGACCAGTTTGTCATAGGATTATTTGATGACATTTAAAAATATGTAATTGCATTATACTTGTTCACTGGTGGGTTGGGGAGGGGGGTAAAATGGAGACTAATGGTCGCAATGGCATCCCTCCATCTGAGTAACATTAGTAAATGTTCCAGTTCCCCTTCTTATATAGCATCTATTATCTAGTGGACTAAGCTGTGTTTCCTCTAGATTTAAGAGTTTGCAGGTTCGAATCCCTAAAAGGAAGGGAGTTTATTTAAAGACATTTAAAAATGCATAGTTGCATTACATTTTTTGCGTCTTGCTACCTTTGGATGTTGAGGAAGAGAAATGTGTTCACTGGCCACTGGTGGGTTGGGGAGGGGGTAAAACGGAGATTAATGGTCTAAGTAACATTAGTAAATGTTCCAGTTCCCCATCTTATGCAGCCTCAGTGATCTAGTGGACTAAGCTGTGTTACTCTAGACTAGGGATCACTGTTCGATTCCCACCAAGGAAGGGAGATTATTTGAAGACATTTAAGAATCCTTAATTGCATTACATTTGCTTCAATAATAATTATAATAAAAATAATAATAATGAATATTCTCTTTTATGAATTAATATCTTATAACTACTTTTTCAGTGTATGGAAGAAATGTAAAGAGTATAATTGAACAACCCTTAGAGGAAATGGCTATCCATCCTGGGAAGAACACAGTCACATATGAATCTAGGTTGCTGAAAGCCATGCTTCTCCAGATTCAGAGAATGTAGCTCTATCTTTGCTGTCATATTATGAATTTAGTTTTATTTTAATAATTAGTACAGTTTTAACTTATCTGTACTGTACAGTAATTTATCAACAGAGAAATTTTTTTTATTTTCTTCATTAAATTTGAACATATCTATACTATATATTAATTTATTAACAATGAATAAAACTTTATCATTCACATTATATTTCTATACCTACTCGGTCTGTTGCTGCTATAAAGGATGTTCTTGACTTGCATCAAAGTTCTGTTTCTCAAGATGTGGTGTAACCCGATTTTCAGAATATGTTAGAACACACCTAAATAAATACCTATTTGCCAAGTATGCTAATGCGGTAGTAAAGTTTCTCCCTTTTCCCTGTGTTTCACTATCTCTAATTTCACTTCCATGGTGATGGCTTTCCTTTTCCTGGAAGCACAGCCATCAAAAGAATCTGCTTTATGCTTGGGAGACATAATACAGGCCAAAAATTATATAATAAAGAAAAAGGAAAATAATTTATGACAGATACGTCGTAACCATGAAACATCGTAAACCGAGGACCCCCTGTACATAATGACTATAGCTTGATAAAACAGTATTTATTCATGTTTTAAAGTGAAATTACCTGTCCATCATGATACTGACTTGCCACCACCCTCAATCACACACTATTACTGCTTAAGGTTCTTGTGTCCTATGCAATGCATACAACCAAATATGCTAACAACACAACATACACTCCCTGAAAGCTCAGTGGGAAAGCCCTGAATCTGTAGTACACTTCTTCAGGGATTCAGTTCTATTTAGCTAGGCAGCTTAGGGATCAATAATATCAACTGCTTAGGGTCATTTGTAAAAGACATTAAACATTACTATAACTAAAATTCACTTATAATGGACTACCAGTGATTATGATAAGTACTTACATTAATGAAGAAATAAAAAAAAATATGTAAAACCTATTACTGCAACGGGTCTCCATGTCAGATGTTACTCTGTAGCATCACCTGTTCACTTTAGAGCTAAGGAGGAGACTTGAGCAAAGTCCTGTGATATGAAATTTGAAAATAAAAAATCTCCTAAGATGAAGATCCTAGAAAAAAGGATCAATAGTGTCTTGATTTTTTGTAAATATAAGGTGCCACGTTAAAAATAAACACATATACAATGGCCTCAATCCCCTGTGTAATGAGGGTGGCACAGTCATTGCACACTCATTCATCAAAAAACAATTCAACCCAATTATTCCTCTTATCTCCTTTGGGTTAAAGGACTGCCAACAATTCCCCTACCACCACACTCCTTGAGTCATTCATGAGGTAAGAGAGCAAGGATTTTCTGCTGTGAGGCCCAACTGTTGTAGCTGCTTTACCCCCATCACTTCATGTCCTGGAAAAGCCCCCACACCCACCCATCCCAGTACAGACACTCCTCAACTTACGAACATTCAGAGATATGAACAATGTGTAATATTTGTGTGTATGTATACAAAAGTGAGAGGAAGAAAACTCAACGAACTCTTACCAACGCTTTCAAATACCCGTGTGTGTATGTGCGGGTCTTAATATACACATACTGTGTACACAGCAAAAAGAGGAAAGGGGCATGGGTTTTACCAGATTTGGGAAGGGAGGTAGCAACCAACAGTCTGATAAGTATATATTGTATTGGATAATAATATTAAAACTGCTACTACAACTAATAATAATAATGCACACATACATATATAAGACATATGCATATGTGTGTGTCTAAAACAGCACAATGCTGTGCTGTATTTATTACTTATGCTATTAGTATTCATTACAGTATTATTGCTATAATAAAAATAATAATAGTAATAATGGCTTAAGCTGACTTAAGCCATGAGAGAAAGAGAATTATTGTTTTTCTGTATGTAATGAACTCTTACTATAAATGGTTTAATATGCATATTATTTAAACAACTATTGTACATTACACGTCACTTCTGAGAACCTATCCTCGCATTGTTCCAAGATGTGTGTGTGTGTGTATATATATATATATATATATATATATATATATATATATATATATATATATATATATATATATATATATATATATATATATATATATATATATATATATATATATATATATATATATATATATATATCCATCCATATACCAAAGCCATATTCCCCTTTATAAGGAGGGTGGCTGAGTCAAAGACAGTACTTTGACTTTTTGTGGGAATTAAAGAGGGGGGGATTCCCAGCCCCCTCGCTCCGCCCCATTTAGTCGACTTTTACAACACGCTTGGGAACACATAGGAAGTATTCTCAGCGACAAGGTGAGGAGGAGAAAGAGGTAGCAGCCACACTTCATGGAAGCCCCATGAAAACACTCACTGTGAAGGACTTGGTTGGAGGATGCCTTAGATATTTTGGATAAAAAAGATGCTAACGTAGTGTGCAGGCTCGACATACCAAAGGGTTATGCAAGATGTTGTCTGCTACAATGAACTTTTGCAAGAAAAGGGGATGGTTGCATGGCAGGTAACTCTTCATGCCAACTTCTCATCAAAAACAAATGAATCTGACGACCCTCAACCCAGCATATCTAAGAAGAATGAGGTCCAACCACAACCAGGGGTCAGCTCTCCCACTTCCTCCTCCTTCTACCGCCACCAAGCACATCCCAGTATGCCTGTTGTCCACCGTATATAGAGTGAGTTAATTTGTTTATATTTTTTTTCATCTGTATATCTTTAATACTGTATCTGCTTATTTTAAGCTTATTTACATACGTATTTCAGCTTGCTTATGTACTTGTAAAATGTGTTTAACTACCTTATTTCTTTGGGATAGTGTGTTTATACATGCTTGTGGAACGTAACAATACCTATTAACATTACTCCTTATGGAAATATACAATTTAAATAATGCGAAATTTGAATATTATGAGCCTTTTGAGAGTCTATCGCTGTGTAAAAAAAGAAGACTGTACTTTGAGCTCTCAACTACCTCAAGCATGTACATCCTTGTACATATCATGATTTTACTTTTGCCAACATTCACCCACAACCTCACACACCCTTAAAATCACAAGCTATCAACTGCTTCTGCTCCTACATAGAAACAGCTACCAGTGCCATGTCATCTGCAAATAGCACTTGATATACAATCTTCTATTCTCAATTAATTTCAAGTCCGTTTGACATGTTATAATTTACTTCCCTTACCATTTCATCCATATACACATTACACAACCAACACAACTTTAAACAACATATCCATTACTCTAAATTCACCTAAGAACAATCACTTTCCATTTGCAACTCACACTTGCTTTACTATTCCTGTAAAATATATTGACCTCATTCAACAAAATTCCACTTATACCACATAATCCAACATATTACACAAAGTCTCTCTATCAACCATGTCATAAGCTATCTCCAAGTCCATGAAAGCCTTAAAAGTGTCCTTACCTTTCTCAAAGAACTTCTCACACACCTGTCTTACTTCAAACACTAGAGCCACACACCCTCTTCCTCTCCTGAATCCACAATGGTCTTCCCTGATCATGGCCTTAGTTTCATTGTTAATTCTCTTGATCAATTATCAATACAGGGGGTCCTTGACTTACATCAGAGTTCCATTCCTCAAGATGTGATGCAAGCTGATATTCAGCATAAGTTGGAACACACCTAAATACCTAAATAAGCACCTACGTCACCCACCTATGCTAAAGCAGTAGTAAAGTTTCTCCCATTTCTAAGCGTTTTTTCTTTGATGCACTGTCATCAAAAGAATCTACTTTACGCTTGGGAGACATAATACAGGTCAAAAATGATAAAAAATGAAGCAAAATAATTTATGGGAGATGCATTGTAACCTTGAAACATCATAACTCGAGAACATTGTAAACCAAATACCCCCTGTGCTGTGTTGAATGCTCTTAAAAAGACCAATTCTTTCTGGACAGCACCATAAAGTCCCTTCGCAATAATAGAGAGGGACTCCCACATTATAAATGAGAATAAGTATTACTTTTCCCTAAAAATTTAAAAAATTAAAAAACCTCTAGACCATAGCTCAATCAGAAATCCAGCTTAAATTCAAGTATTCCTTGTACTGCTTGACTAAATCCAATTTTTTAGTTCACCTAAAACAGACACTCTCCAACTTACGAATGAGTTACGTTCTGAATGGCTGTATGTTCAGCGGACACACACACACACAGATAGAGAGAGAGAGAGAGAGAGATAATAATAATAATAATAAACCTTTACTTCCATTATACAATGGGCATTCGTCAGCTGGGGAAAGCCCCAACCCCCCACTGTGGTGGCCAACCACAGCAGTAACCTGCCAGGAAACAGTTTAAACTCTCGGTCTTGGACGGAAACCGATCTCTCGACCTCGTGAATGTGAAGTCAGCGTGTTACCACTGTACTAGCCAGCAGGCTAATGTGTGTTGACTTAGTTCTGGATTTATCTGTTACATACAAGCAAAAAAGTGAAAAAAAAAAAATTCTCTCTCTCTCTTTCATGGATTAAGTCAGCTTAATCAGTTACTACTATTATTATAGCAATGAATACTGTAATGAATAGTAATAGCATAAGTAATAAATATAGCAGAGCATTGTGTTGTATTAAACACACATACATAATTCTTATGTATGTATTATTATTATCAAATAAATACTTCATAAGACTCTATTTGCTATACTTTAGGCCATTCATGTTGAAACAACGGATGGTTGGTATGAAGTTGCTGGAGTTTTCTTTCTCTCTCATACGCATTATTATTATTTTTATAATCATAGCAATAATACTGTAATGAATAGTTATAGCATAAGTCATAAATACAGCATAGCATTGTGCTGTACACTGTATTAGACACACATTCACACATCCATTTATCTTATGCGTGTATTATTATTATTATTATTATTATTATCTAATAACTACTTAATAGACTATGTTTGCTACACTTTAGGCCATTCATGTTGAAATGATGGTTGGTTGGTTGGTAAGAAGTCACCTGAACTTTCTCTCTCTTATATCATATGTGTTATTATTATTATTACTGTTCTGGTTGTGAGACACTGAACTGATGCCAATGCAAAGAACTTTTCATTCACACTCACTCTCTATCATATTTATTATTATTATTATTATTATTGTTGTTGTCGACAAACAGCTTTTCATATCTATCTCTCTCTCTCGTATACACACACACCATACACATTGTTTGTATCTCCAGATGTTTGTAAGCAGAGAAGCGTCTGTACTGAGATACTGATTTTAGGAGCTATCCATCAACTAAAAAGAAAATTAAATAAGATCTTGCTGATTCCAATTAAAAATAACTTGCAATAAGCTTATAAAAAGGTTGATATATTTTTATTTTAAAGAACTTTTTGGTATAATCTTACGCAAAAAAAAATATGCATGCTATGTGATCTTATAATTATAGTTGCTCCTTATAAGTTGGTCTTAAATAGAGCAATTTTGAATATACATGGTTGAAAACATACTAAATAAAAAATATTGCATATTTTCCCCTCAAGAAAATTTCATTTTAACATCTACTGTAAGATTTTTACATAAATCTAAGTTGTATTAGGAACTGTCTCTACAATACAGTGATTTACGCATAGTTTAAAGTATACATGAGGAAGGTAATAGAAAATATACAAATTACAGACACTTCATATAAGGGTTTTGAAAATAGGAAAATTCTCACTTACACGGGGAGCGGTGAATCCAGTTGACAGTGTAACATGAGGGACAGCTGTTTTACTTTCGAGTGTTGAGAATGTACCTACATGATATTATTAAGTAAATGATACTTCTCTCTAATAAGCATCACTTATATCGAAGTAATAATCATCACTTGAATTGCCATCATTTATCTCAGGACATTCTGGAAATTCAGGAAGCTGTAAAAGATAGAAAAAGTTAAAAGCTTAATACCTTATGTTAGCTTAAAGTTACATTTTATATATATATATATATATATATATATATATATATATATATATATATTATATATATATTTTTTTTTTTTTTTTTTCCAACAGTGGCCGCAATCCCTGTTGTAAGGGGATGGCCGCGTCAATGAACATACATTCACCTGAAGCTAATATACTTCATTATCTCCTCTCAGCTCCTTGGATAAAGAACTGCCACAATACTCCTCAACACCCTGTTGAGTCATCCACTGGGCAAGTGGGCAGGGATCTTTTGCTGCAAGGATGAGTCTCATATGTAAAATGCACAAACTGCAGACGAGTCTGCTGCTGCTTATTATCATGCTAGGACTTCTGAGAATATATCATGCTTGCTAAATTTGAGATGTAAAACTCTTTAAAAAGTCTTACCTCAGGGAACCACTTTATCCTAACGATAAAATACTTGTCTTGAGACAGACAAACGCACATTCGAGCCCATGGCTGGGGGACAGGAAAGGCATCAAGCCTTAATTTCCAGCTTCAATATTTTTGTTGCTACCCCCAAATGAGACCACATAGTGGTGAAAAAAGTCTTACCTCTAATGGGATTGGTTTTTTAGTGTTCAGTACAGTAGAGGTGTTATCTTTTGATAGCTTCCTGATACCTCTAGGACGTTTCACTTGTGTTTTTAAATGATGATAGATTGTCTCCATGATACTTCTGAAAAAGAAGAAATACAAGTCAGACTACTAGTATACAACATGATGACAAAATTATACTTGTATAACGTGATGACACAGTCTCCATGAAATCTCTGAAAACAAAATGATAGGGATGTCAAAGACTTGCACACAGCAAATGATGGTGGACTGTCTGCAAGATACCTCTGGTAATAAAAATACAAGTCAATTTACTACATACATTGTTGGCCATTTTGTGTCATAGTTAATCCCCATTTAAAGGGGAGTGACAGAGACAGATGGAGTTGGGGAATAAGGCTGAATATCCTCCTTTTGCCCTGAAGTGGGTTGAACATGGGTTTGTCACTCTCCGAGTTGAGTATTGTAACCACTTCATTATCGCAGCCCACGATTTTCTGCATAAAATATTCTTGTTCTATGTGTAACTATTAGTGCTCATTATGGAGGTGAACACGACAAGTTGGAGTAGGAGAACTAAGGATGAATGCCATTTATAGCACCCAATAGTAACTTCGAACATGGCTCTGTCACTTTCTGAGTCAAAAATCCTAACCACTGCACTACCACAGTTCATGATTTGCTGCATACAATAATAAAGAAAAGAAAAACAGGCATGACACCCTTTGTAACTGTTATGGAATTAAATATAGAATTATTTTGAGCTCCTACAGCTAAAAGTACTAAAAAGTAATATACTTCACAGTGACTAATATAAAGAGGAAAATCCACAAAAAATAAAAAACATGCTGACATTTGCAAATTTATGGTGCACCAGCAATCATTCAATGCATGCACTGTAGAGAAGAGAGATTTCCACTTAACCGTAAGTTTCATATAATTTTATTGACTATGAAAAATTAAAACTTACTTTTCTTCCTACACTTACATCAAATTTAGTTCAGCTTGTAGAAGAAGTGTTAGTTGTGCTATATACGTGAATAACATAAACATAAATCAAACTAAGACAGAGAATGAAGAAACTAAACTTACTTCTTTTCTCCTGCACTGACATCAGATATTGGTGAGTGTGTGGGAGTGTAAGCTGTGCTACACTGCTGGGTGACACCCCACTGTCCCATCAGAGCTGTTCTGGGTGTTACTACTCCATCATCTGACTGACCCTTACCTTGAGGAGTTTTAATAGTTAAGGAGTCATTTTGGCCACACTCCAGTAGATGGTCATCAATCTGTAAAGTCAGATCATGTCACTCATTAAGGAAAACAACAGCTTATCTTACTAGTATCTGCATAAATTGGGGACTAAAAGTTAATAATCTTCTATGATGAAATAACCTATATAATTTTTATTTATAGCTTAGTACAAATTTTTTTTATTTTCTTTATCTAGTTAGCTACAGTACATATAATAGCATATTCCCCTTATAAAGGGAGGTAGCTGAATTAAAGCAAAAAAGCTAGATTCTTTGCAGGAAGAAAATTCTGTACAGATGAGGGTATTCCCAGTCCCCTTGCTCTGCCCCATTTAGTTAAATTTTACGACAGGCAGGGAACACAGAGGAAGTACATTCATACCTTGATATTATGGACAAATTGGGAAAAACATCAGTCCGATATTGTCGACTGTCTCTGCCTTGTCCATAACCTTTTTCTTTTCCTTCGTCTTAATGTTTTCTAGTGCCTGGGCCTTTATTGATGAGGGCAGTTTACTTGCCTGTCCCAGTGTCACACTCTGAATTCAACATTTTTATCTTAAAATCACATTTACCTTTACTATGGATGGTGAAGAGGTGTTCCTGATATGCAATGACTATACAGTGGGGACTCATAAATTTATTCTGAGTCATAGGAGCTTTGCAGCTTCAGTAATATACAGGTAATTTAATACCTTTGCAAAGCTGTGATGGTGCAGAAATAAGTTTAGATTTAACCTTACGAATATCTGAAACTTCTATTTTAACATCGGACCTCCTCACATGTGCACTTCACAGATGCTCTGCCTCCTAAATTTTTTATGAAGTCAAAGCTTTAGTGCTACATTTAATATACACTTTATCGCTTCTCTTCTCTTCCTCCAAATGGCATGGTTATAGGAAATAATCACTATAACACTGCAACACTTATACAACTCTGTCAGCAGCGCATGAGACTTTTAGTCTAAAAAATACTAAATCGGCTGCTTTCTCTGGATGTCATCCATTGCTTCCAATATCTGTTGAAAGGGGGCCCATAAAATCGAGGTATGAGTGCATTCTTGTCTCCCTCCCTCAGGCTTTAAAGTCTATGTTTAAGGTATCAAAAATTTCCCTCATACTGAGTGCTAGTTTGTGTAAGCTATCATGTTTGCTAATGACATCACGATTGCTGCCATATTTACGAATGACGTCACAATGGTATGTTTACGTGGGTCAGCTGGGCTGAGAGAGTGGTCAGAGAACTGAGAGATGCAATTAAGACTTGAGGAAGCGACTGTATAAGCAGACTGAAGTTAATTTTAGACATAATAACCTGCCGGTGTATTGGAGTCGGGTTGGATTACCTGAAGTTGGTTATTGGTGGGTCCAGGCAACTTGTGCTGGTGAGTAAAAGTTTATTAACACTGAGGGTAAACTGACACAATGAGGTATATGCTGTTCATATAAAGCAGCATAGATGTTTATTTTCTTTCTTATGAATGTAGCATCAGGACAGGCAAAGAAAACTGCCCTCATCATGTCATGGCACCAAGATAACATAAAGCAGAGAAAAAGATATGAAGAGTCTTTTGACTTGTCAGATATGAAGGCATAATGAGAGATGTGTTTTGAATACACCAGAAAATTCAATGTAGACTTTATCATTGGAAAAGAACCATAATCGAAGGAAGGCTTAACATCAAACTGTCCAGGCCAATCCTATTTAAGTCCAAAAGACCTACAGTTGCAGTGCTGCAATGAGTGGTTACTACAATAGGCAAAACTTTACATTTGCTTACAAATAAAAAATTACGTTACTCACATGGTATAAAATTATTAAAATTGAATTCATACCTTTGGTTTATTGGTAAATTCACAAGAATTAAAGAAGTCATCTTCCTCCTCTAGCTCTCTAGCTAAGGCATTGAAGTATATTTCACGTTGCTGAAGATATTTCAGTGTTCCCTTTTTGGCAGTAATAAGACAATCTGTGATGGGATAAACAATGGCTACATCATTATACATAACTCTAGTTTAAGGAAACGGCAAGGCATATTATTATTATCAATATTATAATTATTATTATTATTATTAGCAGCAGCAGTAGTATTTTTATTATCATTAGTCAAGCAACATGCCAAACTGAAAAAAGTCAAATATCTTAAACCAGGTTGCTTCAGCAGGGGAAACAACTTGGTAAGAAAAAAGAAAAAGAGAAGACAAAAACAAACATAAGTCGGAAGACACCCAAACTGGAACCTAGGTCCCCCAATATATGTTAAAAATAAATAATTTAAAACACTGGAAAAAAATGGGTGTTTTTAATGTATAATAAAAAAAATACTAAAACTAAACTTAATAGTATTGCTTACCTTTAAAATGCATCAATAGTAAAATTACACTACAGTACAGTGCATTTATAGCTTACATTTACTGGTGTGGTTAGCTTGCACACTGGAAGGGGCATTGCAAGGGAGAGAGAGACTGGCTTATTGGGAAATGGAAGCTGGATAGGCAAAAGAATATAATGGCGGTGCTGGGGCAGGTGAGTCTACTGAGGTAGAGGGTACAGGATCTGTTGCTGGCGGCTATATCTTCACGAAGAATTGATCACGGCGAGTCTGGAAGGATGCCCTCTTCTCCTCATATATTTCCTTGTAACACCTCAGGGCATCATTGATCCCTCTCTCCACCTTATTATACCTGGCAACGTTGAGGTCCTGAGCCTCAAGCTTTGCCAAAAATTCCTCTGCCGAGGCAAATGATACTTCCAATTCCTTGGTTGTGAATCTCTTTGTTTTTCCAGCTTAATGAGGTACTCAGTAGATAACTTCTCGCCATGAGATTCCAGCAGCTCTTTTACATTATCAACCTCCACCTCCAACTCAAGCTCCTTAATCATAACAACTGTGTTCTTGGTTGCAACCTCAACTGTCTCCTCAAAGCCTTGGAAGTCATTAACAAAATAAAGGCATGCTTCTTTCCATACCCCACTCAAGTTCGTTTGCATCACATCCTCCCAAGCATCACCAATATTCTTTACAGAATGAAGAATATTATACGACTTCCAGAGGTCCTTGAGAGTCAGGTTTTTGTCCTTCTTAGTTGCCCTGAGAGCCATAGTGATTGTTCTTCAGCGGTACTAGGCCTTAAAAGAGGCAATGACTCCCTGATCCATTGGCTGTAACAAGGAAATGGTATTAGGTGATAGGTAAACCACCATTACAATGGGATGAAAGTCATCCAAATGGGGAGGGTGACAAGGGGCATTGTCCAGGAATAGCAACACTTTAAAGGGCAGACCCTTAGATGTACAGTACCTCTCTGCTTCTGGAATAACATGGTTGCTGAACCAGTCCTCAAATAATTGCAGGGTTATGCAAGCCTTCTTGCTTGACTTCCAGATGACTGGTAGTTGACCCTTCCAAACACTCTTGACTGCCCTTGGGTTTTCTGCCAAATAATCCAACAAGGGCTTCAGCTTACAACCTCAGCAGCATTAGCCCCCAAAAGCAAAGCCAGTCTCTCCTTGCTGGCTTTATAAGCTGATGCTGTCTTTTCCTCCTTGGCAATGCACATACGATTATTAATGTAATTTTCCTTTTACAGATGAAATACATTTAACCTGTATTATATTTCATGTTTTTAGTGACAAAAAAAATTTTAAAATGGATATATATTGCGACCAGGAATGGAATAATTTAATATATATATATATATATATATATATATATATATATATATATATATATATATATATATATATATATATATATATATATATATATATATATATATATATATATATATATATATATATATATATATATATATATATATATATATATATATATATATATATATATATATATATATATATATATATATATATATATATATATATATATATATATATATATATATATATATATATATATATATATATATATATATATATATATATATATATATATATATATATATATATATATATATATATATATATATATATATATATATATATATATATATATATATATATATATATATATATATATATATATATATATATATATATATATATATATATATATATATATATATATATATATATATACTGTATATATATATACTATATATATATATATATATATATATATATATATATATATATATATATATATATATATATATATATATATATATATATATATATATATATATATATATGTATATATATATATGTATATATATATATATATATATATATATATATATATATATATATATATATATATATATATATATATATATATATATATATATATATATATATATAAATATAAATATATATATATATATATATATATATATATATATATATATATATAAATATATATATATATATATATATATATATATATATATATATATATATATATATATATATATATATATATATATTAAAATACTATAAAGGTTTTACTGGTAAAAATATACTCAAACTTGTTAAATTACATTAATATTAGAATAGTACACAGAATGTTAGACTCAGTAATTAATCTAAAAATTAAAGTCATAAAGCTTATACACCTACGGAAAGCTATAATTATGATGTTTTAAAATTTTGTCCTATATATTAGTTTAAAAAAATACACTTTCCTCTACTTAATAAAATTATGATGGTTTTTTTTTTTTATAATCTGAGGTTCAACAACATAATGTTCAATAACTGTACTGCATAAGCACACACACACCCTCAGTCTTTAAATTCCTTCATGGTTATGATAGAGTGGATAGGGGTCAATATTTTGATATGGCAGGCTCTAGAACTAGAGGTCATAGTTTGAAGTTTCGTAAGAAAACTTCCATGCAGGATGTAAGGAAATACTTTTTCAGTGTAAGAGTAGTTGATATTTGGAATTCGCTAAGCGAGGAGGTAGTTAATGCTATCTCAATCCATAGTTTTAAGGACAGGTATGATAAGTATCACTAAGCAGAAAATGGAACCGATCAGGTGACGGGAAGATACAAGGTTTGGGCTCTTTCCCGTAAACACAATACGGTGATCAGGGAGAGAGAGAGAGAGAGAGAGAGAGAGAGAGAGAGAGAGAGAGAGAGAGAGAGAGAGAGGAGAGAGAGAGGGAGAGGAGAGAGGAGAGATATTAGAATAAAAAATAAGATACTGTACCTTGTGCTAGGGGTAAAGCAACTTCTTTCTCTTTATTTTCCAATACCTTATTTTTTCCTTTGCCAAACATCTGTTGCTTTGATTTGTTCTCCTTTTGAGCCACTATTTTTTTCTCTTTTGGTTTCTTTTTGTTTGTTGTTTCTGGCTTCTGTTTTTTTGTCGACAGTACTTTTCCTTTTTCTTTCCTGGATCTCCCACCTTTTTTTTCATTACTTCTCTTCCCTATCTGTTCCGAATTAACCTCTTTCATTACCAAATTCATATTCTCATTATGTTCCGTCACCTTTCTGGTCAAATTCGACTTGACTTGTTTATTATTTCCTGTTTCTTTCCTGATGCAGTTCTCAGTATCTCGGGACTTTTCCTGTTTACATCTCTTTATTACTTTTTCACTTTTCATCTCAGTGAACTCCGAACTTCTTATAACTTCACTATCCGCATTATTTTCACTTGACCTTTGCCTACGTTTCTTAGAAGTTCCACTCTTACATATTTGTTTACTATAACTAGTATTCTGTACACTGGCTTCATTCTTTGTGTTTTTATTCATGTTCATCCCATTGACAAATTTTCTTTTTGAAGTCTTCTTTGGTAGAGCAGTCCAAGTACTATCCTTCTCATCATCCTCATCACAATTTGCCATCTTATAGTAACGACGACTGGACCGCAAAATCATACTATCTTGACACTGACTCTCTTCTAATAAAGCCCTTTCACAAAATTTCTTGGATTGTGATTTACGTTTGCTTTCAACAGGCAGCTTTTTGGCGGGATTTACAACTTCTGAAGTAGAAGTAACAGTCTTGGAGTTCCCCAAAAGCTTTTCAACATGTATTTCACTATGCACCCCCTTACCACTAGCCACGTTCAACTGTTCCAGGTCTGACGGTGAAAGCTTATAGTTTTTAATACAATCTAAGACCTCAGACGATTTAATGTTAAGTCTCTTCAAGTAAACATTCACATTCTTCACAGGTAATTCAGCTCTGGCAACTGTTGGTTCTAAAACCTTGATATCATCAGTTGTTTTCTCCTTTTCTTGTCTACTCAATACAGGTATTTTAGGTAATCTAATACGAGTGCACGTACTACTCTTTTGTTGACGATTCTCATTTATTGATCTCATCAACTCAGATGCAGGAATTAGCTTTACTTTTTTATTCCGATCCCAATCATTAATAAAAAAGTCATCCACATTAACTTCACCAGCAAAATCAAAGCTTCCTTCAACCATATTGTACAGGTTCTGAAAGACCATAAGAAAATTAATGAAAATAAAAAAGTGCAAAGTTATATACCCAAGGTTTTACTATTGAATACCAATGAGATTCAAAATATCTTTTAAGCACTACCTGGATGAGTACCTAAAGGACCTACTTCATATTACCCTTGTGCACAGTACATTAAGTTGTTGCTATTGTCTTTCCCTAAGCTAACTGGCTAAACAGCCTCGAGTCTCTATGGAAAGCTACAGCTAATCCCAGGTTTTTCCACAGAGCTCTCAGGGAGTGTATATTGTGTTGGTGGCATATGTAATTGTGTGTAGTGCAGTCTTTCATAATATGTTTGAATGTAAGAGGTGTCATGTATAATCATAGACAGGCATCAGTGACTGGAAGGAAAGGTGAGTTAATTGGGTATGAAAATGATTACAGAAACTGATTTTGGGTGGTGAAAGAAGAGATTACAATATTTGTGGGATATTGTGTGCGGAGTGTATCTATTTTTCCTTGGTGTGTGTGAGTGCTCTGCCCTGTGACATACTGGGTGAAGTTAGTGTGTGGAGAATGCAGCAAGTATTTGTGTATCTCTCCTGTCAAGGTGGTATGTGTCATTGCTGTGCTGCCGGAGATCAATTGTTCATTACTTTACCTTATAGTCTGTAAGATGTTGTGATATGTTTTGCTGAGGCTAGAAGCCCATGGAGAGCTTGAATATTCCATACTTGAGCATATACATCAACACCAGATATTCGTTACATATCTCATATTATCCCTTCCCATCTGAAAAGTCACATCTCTGTTTCTCTTTACGTTGAGTTTCTTCGTGCTCAGGCCCGTCTGAGTGTCACACTCGTAAAAAAATATAATATATACATTGCTTGTATGTCAAAGTAGTGGTTTCTATGTTGCGACTACATGTTTTTTGGGCAAGTGACCTGTGGCATTAAAGTCTGGGTGTTAGTTTCTTTTTCGAGTTTTTGACATGTTGCTTTAATCACATTGCTGTGCCATGTATTATAGCAAGAGTTTTAGGAGTGTACGTGTGTGTGTTAAGGGGTTTGTTGTTTACAGTGACATGTGAGAAGTGACGATGTTCTGGTATCCAGTTTGTGAAGATAGTGAATGTGAATTTGGCTGAGGCTAATTCAAGTCTGTTTGTGGAGAACCAGGAAAGTATTGTACTGAAGTAGGGCTGCAGCTATATTTGCATTTAGGTGTGTATTTGTGACTATTATGTCATGTGCGTAGGAAGCTATGTATACTTGAGGTGAGTGTGGCATGGGTACGTAACGGATGTATAGCTTTCAATATTTGAGGTAATATGAATCTTTCTTCCCACGTAAATGTTTACTTCTACACCTCCATTTTGGAAATAACTCAATAAATTTAGCTTAATTGTTAATTTCCTGTTTTTACAATTTTCATTTTTTCTTGCTTTGTATCCTTTTTTTTCCCAGTAGATAGTTATTTTCAAATACATAGTTTTGAAAACACTTATTATATTAGGTCATGTTAGGTTAATGTAGTTCCGGTTAAGAAATGAATTGATAAGGAAAATTATTAATCTCTAGTTTTTTTGGATTTTTGTTTTAGCTTTGTACATTCCTTTCACTTAAGGGTGTGAAAATAAATACTGTACTGTCAATTAGATACATTAACCCCGCTACATTCTTAACGTTTCAGTAGCTTCCAAGACAAATACAGTTCGCATTTATCAAGTGAGTTGCTAAGTGTTAATGAATATGTCTTTAACAATTCTTTATCTACGCCTACATCTACACATAATAAAGTTATGATTCGTTTTATGTAATCTTTCCTAACTCGTATCTATACTTCGTCACATAGTAATTCGATAACATATGTGTCCAAAAGTTGCGTCACTCACTCCTGGAAAACTCTTACTTTGGTAAAAAATAAAATGCAAATAAATTTACAGTTAATTAATAAGAACATAAGAACATAAGAATAGAGGACACTGCAACATGCCTACTGGCACACACGAGGCAGCTCCATTTTTGAATTGTATTTTCAGCATGTCTAACCTATTCTATTCTACTCTACTTATTTATTCTGTTTTTCTTTTTATGATTTTTCTAATAAGCACTAACCTACTCATACCCAACCTACCTCTGTCATATGTCTATCTAATCTACATTTGAAGGTGTCTAAGGTATTGGCGTTTACTATCATACTAGGAAGCTTGTTCCATGCATCAGCTACTCTATTACCAAACCAATTTTTACCAATTTCCCTTCTGAACCTAAATTTATCAAGCTTAAATCCATTATTACGAGTTCTGGTTTGATCATGAATTTTTAAAACTTTATTAATATCTCCCTTGTTAATCCCTTTAAACCATTTATACACTTCAATCATATCCCCCCTAACTCTTCGCCTCTCTAGAGAATGTAGATTGAGTTTTTTTAATCTGTCCTCATATGGTAGATTTCTGATATTGTGTATCATCTTGGTCATTCTTCGTTGCACTCTCTCCAAGGATTCAATTTCCATTCTATAATAGGGTGACCAGAATTGCACAGCATAATCTAAATGGGGCCTAACTAATGCAAGATAGAGCTGCAAAATAACTTTTTCCGTCCTATTGCTGACGCTTCTTGAGATAAATCCTAAAATTCTGTTTCCTTTATTTCTGACTGCTGTGCATTGCTCTCTTGGCTTAAGACTACTACTCACAAGAACTCCCAAATCCCTTTCACACTGAGAACTCATGATTTCATGGTTATTTAGCTTATAACTAGTATTGTCTTTTATAGTACCCATTTTAACTACTTTACATTTTTCAACATTAAATTCCATTTGCCATTTATCCGACCATTCAGATAATCTATTTAGATCTTCCTGTAAAGCATGAATGTCTTCTTTTCCATTTATAGTTCTACCTATTTTAGTGTCGTCTGCGAATTTACTTAGGTTACTACTGATATCCGAATCCAGATCATTTAGATATACGATGAATAATAGAGGACCCAGTACCGAGCCTTGTGGTACCCCGCTTGTAACCGAGCCCCACTCTGATTTCTCTCCATTTATGCAAACCCTCTGTTTTCTGTCTTTTGACCATTGTTTGATCCATCTGAGCACAGCTCCTCCTATACCATGAGCTTCCAGTTTTTTAACTAATCTTTTGTGAGGAACTCTATCAAAAGCTTTGCTAAAATCTAGATATATTGTATCATATTCTTTGCCACAATCTACTGCCTCGTAAACTTCTGAATAAAATGACAGTAAGTTTGTAAGGCACGAAAAACCCTTAAGAAACCCGTGTTGTGAAAGTTTTATCAGTCTGTGTAATTCTAGATGTGCCCTTATTTTATTTGCAATTATGGATTCTAGAATCTTACCCACTGTTCACGTTAAACTTACCGGCCTATAATTATTCTTTTTAACACGTTCTCCTTTTTTAAATATTGGTACCACATCTGCCAATTTCCACTCCATGGGTACCGATCCTAATTTTATTGAATTATTAAATAATGCAGTTAGAGGACAACTAAGCTCTTCCTTGCATTCCTTTAATATTCTAGCATATATTCCATCAGGTCCCGGAGATTTATGAGCCTTTAATTTATCTATTTCTTTTATTACCTCCTCTCTCGTAATATTTATTGAACTAAGTATATTATCGGGACTGTCTCTGTAAATGGATTCTACTTCCGGAATATTTTCCAAGTTTTCATTTGTAAATACAGATAATGTGAACACCCAATATTACAGTATCAAAGCACGTAACTAACCTATAGAAAAAATGCACCCAATTTTACAATATCAAAGCACGTAACTAGCTAACCTATGGAAAATATGGGTTAGGTAATTAACTTACCTACCGAACCTAATCTAAGTTAGGTTAGTTTACGTTCGGTAGGTTAGTTGCATACCTTAATAGGGTAATCATGGGTGCTTGGATAGCATAGTGGCTAACCTGAAAAACACCAAATTTGATTGACTTTTACCAAAGAAAATATCCCAAGAATGGGTGACGTGAATTTCAGACATATCTGTCAATGTATTACCATTAGATAAATGAGTTCTAAAAATAAAAAAAAATCACAATCAAACTCCAACACTATAACCACCAAAATGCTCATCGTTTTCTGTCTTACGTAGATCAAAGATATCTGAAACACCAAATGTTAGGTGGTTCTTCCTTTTGGCCAGTGAAAACCTATATTCTACACATGATACAAGCTTCTAGTTATAAAGTATGAAACTAAGTTTCCAGTTTTAAACTGAATGTTAAGGTAAAATACTTTAAAAACTCCGCCTTCGAAATTCAAGTACAGAGCGCGTTTGTTTATTTACTTTTCTTCTACCTACCAAAATGAGAAAACTTGATAGTATTAGCTCTCTTTTATTACATAAATACAACTTTAAAGCATAATTATCCATATATACAATACACAAATTAGCTTTTAATATATATTAAAAACTTTATTTTAACTGTCTAAAATTTATTTTTACAATGCAAGTCATTGTAGAGAGAAATTATTGAAGCCCTCAAATGATGAAACACTACAAGAAAGCTCGTCTTAAAGAAATCGTGAAATTTTGAAGTTATTGAAACCGGAGAAATTGTCGCTTTTTTCACTTTTAAAAGATCTTAGGTGTTCATTGAAAATGGCAACTATGTTTTATCTCAGATTTTGCATACTAATAAATCTATCTTGCTGATTATTATTATTATTATTATTATTATTATTATTATTATTATTATTTTCTATAGCACACCATAAATTTCAATGTCAGGTTAATATTAAGAACCTTTACAACACTTCTGGTTTTGTAATTTTTGGTAGTGTTGCCGATTAAGATATCTATTCTATCTACCTTGCTCTCTCCCCCAATTGGGAGGTAGCCGACATCAAAAGAAGAAACAATAAGGGGATTACTTTGCTCTATGTGCTAGCAAAGACAGTGTAGGATTAAGACCATTTGTAGCTTTTAGGGTGAGGATACAGAAGGGGCCCTGTCAGGTGAGCAAAGCGAGCCTAATTAGTAAGAGGTTTGGGGAGAGCTGTAACCTCCCCCGAGACAATTTTTGAAATATGAGCAATTCTAGGAGCATTTTGAAGCTATATGCAAAGCAATATCGAGGAAATTACAATACTTAAGATTAGGTTAACTATGCTTATTTTGAGAGTATACAGTACTTTGCAGATTAACCTGACCTTATGTACTGCACATAACCAAGCGTTGCACATTAATGATTATTCAGAAATTCATGATTCAGAATATCAGTTCATGGTGGTGTCAAGGAGAGAGCATGATTGTGAGTTGAGTATGGGTGGGCAGCAGATAAGCGAGGTAAATAAGTATAAATATCTGGGCGTGCACCTGGATGAGAGAAATGAGCAGGAGATGGAGTTAAATGAGAATAAAGAAATATAATAACATTCTTGCAATGTTATACCACCTATTAAAGGAAAAGTCAATCCCCTGTATTAACATACGGTTGTGAAACTTGGACATTAACCACCAAAACAGAATCAAAGATTCAAGCTGCAGAAATGAGGTAATGAGATTAATAAGGGGCGTTACCAGGAGAGATAAACTGAAAAATGTGAAAATTAGAGAAGACCTGGGACTGAACCCTCTGTTGGAGTTCATAGAAAAAAAGAGACTGCAGTGGTTTGGTCACGTCAAAAGAATGCCAGATGACAGATATCCAAAAAGGTACCTGGCGTGGCAGCCACAAGGAAGGAGGCCAGTGGGCAGCCCGAGAAAGAGATGGCTGGATTGTGTGGACAGAACTCTAAGAAGTCGAGGAACATCCGTGCAACAGGTGGAGGAGGAAAGACTATACGAAGACAGAAGCACGTGGAGGAGCTTCATACATGGTCAGCCGACTGACAGATAGAAAACTATCTACTCAGACGTATGGTGAGAAAGTTTGATGTTTAATTTGTCTGGGTTGGGTTGGGGGGTAGCCAGTTCTTAGGGGGGTTATCTGAGCATTGAAGGAAGGGCGCTGGCTCCCCAAGACCCCCAGATGATACCTTTGGGCCCTGTTAAAAAAAAAATCATATAATTCTATTTCTGCACACTGACAATCAGGTAAAAATATAAAGACAAACTTAAAATGACATGCCACTTATTGCAATAAACATACAGCTTATAATGCAATTTTCCCAGCTTTTGCATGAGCAAATTTATCAATAATATTTCAATTTTTTTTTTTTGCCAGCTCATGCTCAATGCTTATTAAATTCAACCAGTTAAGGTGGTTTTGTCCCATTGTGGATCTTTTCTCATTTTTTATGTGAATTAATTTTGAGAATGATAGTTCTTCACAAGCACCGCATGACAGTGTAAGGTAGATACATACAGCAGGAGCAACATTTGGATAAGACTGTGATGTCACTGCAAGAATTTTTGAAGCAATATTTACAAAATTGTCATGATAAGGGTCATCAATTTTAAGGGACATATGTTTATAAAACTGAATAATTTAATTCTCCAAATCCATTTCCAAGTCTCGTTTATACTTTACCACAAGGTAACTAGCAGCTTCTCTGATGCTGTTAAGATTCTCATTACTATAATGAAAAAGAAATGAGAAGTTACCATGAACTTGTGAATAGGCAGTGGTTTTGGTTTTTGTTGTTGTTGTTCTGGTTTTACGTCGCGGACTCCCTTTTCTACCAAGGGCTAGGACGGTTGCCATCTTGCGAAGGACATGTTTTGACAGATGTAATCAGTACCCTGAGTGCAAGCCCTTGCTAACCTCAGACCGCGAGGGGCGCGAACCCTTGACCTGACGCCTCAGAGTCGCAGACGCTACCGCTTGAGCCACGGTGATAAGGCTGTTGCAGACAACTAAGAAAGTTTGTGAGCTAACTTTTTATCTACCTGTGAAATTATGCTCATTTAAGTCATTTCAATCAGCTACTGTGAATTGCTTCTTGAGAGTATGACTACGTTTTGCTTCACAATGGTAAATTGGAGACTGCATCATCAAACAACTTTGAAAAGCTAAGAAAAGCTTTCTTTCATGGTGATCAAAGTTACTGCGAATACTTTTGAAATATTCCAAAAGTTATTTCATGCTATCTACAACAGCCTTCAAGCATAGTCCCTCAGCCTGTAAAATAAGATTAACCTTAAAACACATAAATATGCTTTCAAACTTGCACAAATGTGCTGTAAGTTGGTTTGCCTCAAGTTGTGTGTCCTTACTCTGATCAGCATCTTCATGAAGAGTTTCCAATACTTTAGTAATGATTAAGTGGTTCAATTTTAGTAGACACCGTGGCTCAAGCGGTAGCGTCCGCGACTCTGAGGCGTCAGGTCGAAGGTTCGTGCCCCGTCACAGTCTGAGGTTAGCAAGGGCATGCACTCAGGGTAATGATTACATCTACCAAAACAAGTCCTTCGTAAGAAGGCAACCGTCCTAGCTCTTGGTAGAAAAGGGAGTCCGTGACGTAAAACCGGAACATTAAGTAGTTAAATTTTAGCAATCTCACAGCATCATTCCTTGCTGACCTACGGGTCTCTGACAAGGATTTTACCACAGGACCTCTGCTAGAGCCATCTGAACTTTTTGCAAGTGCATCAGTTAACAGCTTCCAACGATATATGGAACCAGGCAGAAAGTTGTATGCTTTTTGAACAATACCAACGAAAGTGATAGCTACTACACAACAACTTGCTGCAGCTTTGCCAACCAAGTTGAGTGAATAAGCACTGCAGGGTGTGTACTCAGCTATTGAATTTAATTCACGGATGACTGCTTGGACTTCATTATATTCCCCTGACATATTACTAGCTTTATCATAACTTTGTCATAGGAATCAACATATCATGAAATGAATGTGAGGTGATCAACATGTTGCAGGTAAGGTGTTGAGTCAACGATAATTCCAAGGTATTTTGTGGCCTTCACTTCAGCAATTATAGATTCTAAAATATGCTTGCCTATAAGTTTAATGAACTTCTCACATATTGTGGATGATATATATGAAACATGACCACGACCACAACTGCCAAATTTGTCCAGCTGTGACGCTAAAAAAGCGTCATACTTAGCCAATAATTCTAGAATTCCTAAAAAAAAATTTGCCATTTTCCTTAGACCCAATAATCTCATTTTGACCTCTGAGTGCTACCCCCCTCCCACCCAAAAATAATATCGCATGTATGATACATTCTAGTAAAGACCTTCAGTACAATTCTTGTTGATCATGAGTCTGACCGAAGGATGATGGACTTTCACATTTTTCTCGATTTATCCGATGAAATAATGATTGCTTGTGTGTTTCACCTTTTTAAAGGCAAGAAATTCTAAATGTAGCATATTTCCCAGTTATTGAATCCACTTATAAACTGATCTGAGTTTTTCGAGAAAAGTTTACATACACCACAATAGACCTTTGTTGTTGTTTTTGAAAAAAGATAAGCAATTTCTCTCAAAAACTTCTCCATTTGTCATTTATCGTTTCAACATTGACTTTGAAATAAAGCGTTGTTATTGAGAACCATCAATCTGTACAGTTGATTTGATCAAATCTTCATCACTAAAATCAGTGTTTTACTGAAAACATCCTTTCTGAGTGAAATCATTCCTTATATCTTCAGAAACATCTCAATTAGCTGGATCAGAACTATATGATTCATTAGTTACATTACTTACAGTTTGTGTCTCTGGAGAAAAATGACATAGGATGATGTTTGAATGGTTTCTCTGATTGTGGCTCAGCTTGCAGGAGTAGACCCACTGGCTTGCTCTGGGATGTAGTGGCA